>JAQFZH010000103.1:0-52419 GCA_034695485.1 Entomobrya nivalis | reverse complement strand
TCGCGCGCAGGATTCTTAAAATCAAACATGATTATAAGCACTGTTTTGATTTTAAGCACGTCAAATGACTGGGCCTAATGTTTGATTTATCTTCTCAACAGCACACTCTGGAATGAGAGTTTAATTTAATTACTTATCGTTTGCGTATGATCCAAGTTTATTTCATCTTCCGTTCTATCGGTCAACTGAATGCTATGAAATTAAAAATTTGGTCGTGTATGCATACCAATGAAGTAAATTTGATACTAATCTAATAGATACTAGATAGTCAACATAATTATCTTCAATTATAATGATGGATAAAGTTTTTAGTCAAATTGCACGCTGCCACCTACTTACTAATTAAATCTAGGAGTAATTCTAGTCTATTCTATATCCATACTAGCGATTCGATATGATTCATATATATTTGAGATATATGGAATATGACCTAATCAATTGTTGATGTACGCTCGCTGCAAATATAACTCCATGCCCGATTGAATGGAATGAACGAAAGGCGTAATTAATACATCACATCACACACTTGCTTTTTAGTTTTAACAGACGCAGCCGGCGCACATTTTCATTCTCAACAGTTTCACAATTCCGTTGACGTTCTACATTATACTCTTCTTGTCTTACTGCATGGTATAAAGAATGAACTAGAGACATTTTCCTGTCTTTCATTTAAAGCTACAACTATTCTTTAAAGCCAAAATATGAATGATTATGATTACAATCTGAAGTATATACATATAAATATAATGAATGTATCTAATGTGAATGTAGGTAAGTGGATTTAATGAGCTGTGATATACACTATACACTTCACGTTAAACACTAAAGACGGGCTGCACTGCGGTTAGATCAATATGCTGGTGTCATAATGTTTTCGAATTATATAGCCACGTTTACAAATTTTAACAACCAACCTCGTGTGAGTGCGCATGAATAATACGTAATAATATATGAATGTATCCAACCGGATGTTATGTATCGGTTTTTGTAAATGCTTGTTTGTATTTAAAGTCGATCGGACCCGAGTTTCCTTAAATTAACTATTCGTAAATGGATTCGTGATTAAAATCATTTCAAACACATGCAACTTAGAATTTTATACCAAATGAAGAGACTTTTTTGAATCACTGTCAAGTGCTCAGTATGAGCTCAAAAATTTGATGAATGAAATTTAAAATATTGGACAATGGAGAATTGGGATCGGTTATACCAAAGGTTTTTTGATAAGTGGAAGCAAGAAGTTTCCCCTTCTATAATTCTTATCTAGCATTAGTATACCGGATATTTATGCAGCACAGTAATAGTTCACATTGTATATAGATTTCTGAATCTTTTCTTAGTTTTTGCATTGCAATTTGACATGTTTTTGTGTACAGCGTATCATTATAATGACTTAAATTCTACAAGTACTACACCTCTCAAAGACTAAGAGCAGAGCACCTATCTTAAATCCCTATTAGTGTGTAAGCACCTGCAAACCTGCGATTAAGAGTGTGTACCAACTCACAGGCAGTAGAAGTATTAAATTTCGAGTTTATGTTGCAATCTGACAAATAGCGGAAATTTGATGTAGCTGGAAACAACACTTCACGAAATTCAGTGTGATCTTATATATATCACTTAAACATCAAACTAATAGCTTTCGAATTTTACATTTCATCAATTGTCTTATCACTGACAAACAAGTTGTTAGGACTTTTTAGAATTACGCGAGAGTTGTGTTTTCCTTTGCATAAAATTTTGTGTTGAGAAGGTGAAAGCGATAAGCTTCATTTCATCATGTTTATAATATGTCCAGCCATACTACCATCAGTTAACTATAACTAATATGATGATATGATAAATCATGAAAATACTTTATTTTGTTTCAATTATGAATTCAAAAAGCGCAATTGTTGGGAAGGAAGATGTTAACGTGAATCTTGTGTGGGATCGAATTTTGATTCAATGTAAACTGATAAACAGTATATAACGAAGTGAAAGCTTGTTGTTTAGAAAACAAACAATTTCAACTAGATTTACTAGTAATAAGTTCAAAATGATCAGCATGGACGCCGCTATTCGATCAATAAAACGTTTTTAAGACATCAATGTGTACAGCAGATGCAATTGAACTTGATCAACGATAATTTAAGAATTCCAATCTGAGGATCCACTACCGGGGACGGTGGGGAAACAAGAAGGCTTCGGTCGGGTACATAAACTGAAACTTTGTAAAACCACTATATTTGATAAGGGCTATAAACATACAAGATTTGAGCCCATAGTTTTATGTTTAAAGTAGTTGACCTTTGCCCATACTTTGACCTGATGCCTAGCAAAATTCACAGTTTTTGTCTAATGAACGATATCATAATAATGTAATGTTGAATGCACCTTCTAATTTTTAATACATATACCTAACATTCCACCTGTCAACAGTCAACAATCGCAGAGCCATCAAGTGAAGTGACCCCCAATACATATATGTCACTGAGTCACTGTGTGTGATATGTGCGTCCCCTACATAAGGGTCTCGTACTCAATGTACGTTTACGTCACCAGTGTCACCACAAAGCCAATCGTAATGAAAGCCAAGCTTGATATATTTTCAGTAAAACATACAATGTACAATTAGACGAAACAGCCAGCTTCAATTGAAATTTTAACTGTCGTGAAGGGAAAATAAACCATTTTAAAAAGATTTTTAGTTTATTTTACCAAGACTTTCATTTCGACGAAAACGAAGAGGTCGCAAGATTCATTTTAATTGATTGCATGTATTCTCACGATCATTCATACCGTATTGCATTGTGTGCCAAGTTTCAGCATAGTTATTTTGTAACTACTGCATTAGCGCCATATTGGTAAAAAAAATTGCACACTTCAGATCATGATCCCGGTTTTCATTGGGTTGGGTTTCAGCTTATAAAAAGTTCATTAGAATATTAGAAAGGTCAACAGCATCCGAAGACAATCGTCAAAACAAGAGAACAGTTAAATACGATGGACATCAAATTTACAAAATTGATCTTCAAGTCATGTCGCAAATTAAGATTTAAACGGTTGGTTATCAGTTTGAATATAATTGGTATGTACTGATGATGAGCAAACTAATGATTACAAACGACACGTTTGAAAATCCATCGATGTTTTGGACTAAAATCGTCTAAATCATTATGCTTATGAACATTTGGAAGCTGTATGTTTATGTAACACCATTTTTACTACAGTTATTCATAAAACTTGAAAATATATAACATACCTTGCGTTGTCACTGAAGAACTAAAGTAGCTGTAGCCGTAGCGCACGTACCAGGGCCCGGATTATACCATTGAAAAGCTGTCTAGCAATGTGAAGTAGTAGAGACACTGGAGGTCCAAGTTGTCCGGTATCTATAAAAAGACATAAAAAATGATAATCACTTTATACATTCACCGTGAATCCAGTTTCAAATCTTTTGCACTATGGTTTATATTTACGCATGCACAATGACTTTTATGATCAGTTTAGAATGATAAACATTGACCATGATTACAAACATACGATAACCATGTTATGCATTGTCAATTGGAGTTATATTACATATAATATATTGTATATGCGACACAGCTAACATTATGTGTGGTTATCAAATACTGTAGCATATTGATCGACTAATATATACAAGAAAAACTGAAAACTAATCAAACTTACACACTGCTTCTTAATGAAGTAAGAGAGCGAGCAGAAACAAAAATGCTCAAGGTACGATAACAGTTTTAAAATTTGGCTGTGCTCAATCTTAAGAAACGGGCAACTTTTTATATTGGAACCAATGCAAAGAAATGAAAGTACCCTGGAACCAGTTCCAATCCAATGCACTTCTCCACACAGGAAAAAAAGTGTTTGTTTTAAAATTCTCTCATATAGCTTTATAATGATGACTATGTGTCCTCTAATTAGAACTCAAACAGGCCAAGTAGCAACAAGAAAAGCGAAGGATGAAGGATATCATATTGAAATTTTTCACATATGTACACAGTAAAAGCAACAGCAATCCATCCATCCGCCGTCCTTTAACTTTGATATACATACACAATCACTTGTTTACCTCTATTATTCCTAGTTCTTTAAAGCACATCTCCGGCAAAGAAATAAAAAGGATAAATTCAGTCAGTCATTCTAACACAGCCACAACAACATTCATTCAGGTTTGAAAAATATTATGAAGCAAGAATACAAGACATATGAAAATGAACATAAACACATTTTTATTTTACACGACAGGAGCAAAGCAGCAGTCACCGCACCGACATTCAAGATTGCTACATGTGTGTGTGTGGATTTCACACTTTTATATACACATACCACAAATTCAAGTCCTGTGGGAGGTGGACAAATAAAAGAAGGAAATTTTTTTACATTAAAAAGTTGGGTTTACACTTGCTTTGGTACAGATCCGATTGTTGTGAAAGTGTATGGGTAGGATTACTCACATTCTAAAAATCATCCTGCAATACTTTCAAAGTCTACTTTTGAATGGCTGGCTCCTTGCGGCTTATTCCATGGTTTTTTAACATCTCATAAAATATAAGCACGAAGAGATGCATTTCTGTCATGCTACTTTCACCATCGGACCAAAGAGTACAAAGAGAGTATTGGATTCAAGTCATTCGGGCATGGATTGGTGTAATCTATAGTGAAGGAGGACTCGAGAGGAGGGAGGGAAAGGTAATGTTTTGTACGGAACATGTGTATTTTCCGAATAAACTTTGGCAAAGACTCCACCTATGGTTGGCCACTTATTTCTGACAAAAGAAAGGCTGGAGGAATAGTTTCACTTGTTCGACATTCATTGCAGTAGTACCTTTCGGTTTTTTATAATAAAAATGTTGAAATTGCTATTTTCATACAAGATTTTTTATATGAACTGATTTCCGTTCAAGGCTGGATTTTGGGATCTACTACGCACTATGCATGAAAAAGAAACAGATTAAAATGACTGAAGTAAAATTGATTACGACTGAATTTTTTTATGAACACTATTTGGTACTGATTGATTTTCGCGTTCCACCCATGCAAAATGTTTTTTTTTACATTAGTGTGACGAAGATTAGCACTTGAGTTCGTGCTACAATTTTGCATGCATGATGCATAGTAAAAATTCATAAAATGATTGAACTATTTAGAGCTACAAAAAATAGAACGCCCAAACAGGTGCAAACATTTGTGGCTTGAAACAATAAAATTTCACCCTGATCGAAAAAAAACTCATCTTTATCGTATAATGTAAATTAGAATTGTACTCAATCCGTCTAATATTATGAGTCATAATATGTCATACCAATGCATGCCAGAACCAACAGTTCAACAGTTGATATTCACTGAATATTATTCGGTGGATGGTTCATGGACCTTGTCTTGTGTATAAATTAACTAATGAATTCATCCCAAAATATCATCATATGTAAGATTTGTGGCTGAATAAAATGCAAGTATTTATTCTATAAAGGTGAACAAGAGTACTTGTCTAAACAAACACAAACACTAGCAAATTTTTACATTAACAGACACACAGACACTCACAGAAACTGCACTGCGTAGTAAAAAAAACTACAAAAATAAATAGCTCAGCACTCAGCACCAGCGTAAGTTTCGAATCAGGAAAAAAATAGTCATATACAAAAAAATCTCGCTCGACCTTTGTTTTAGTTCCTGCGTCCCAACTTTCAATACAAGAAACTAGACCTTTAAACATCTTTAACCTTTGGATAGCAAACATATCGTCGTAATAAAAAACAAACCTTTTAGCTGACATTTACAAGGCTTTACCTATTTTACATTACGTTTTCTTTTTAGTTTTCAAAATGTAAAAACTTTTATTTATTGCATCAAAGCCCTGAAAACAACAGCCAACACACACCAAATCTCCAAATGTTCATCAAGTTCCATTCAATGCAATTAATGTCGAATTTTATTAGAATTAGTGGTTCACAGACGACAGCACAGATAATGTGCAGCATACTAATAAGAGCAGTGCAATTGTATACATGTCTAATCTAATAAAAAAGCGTCGACACGGAAGACCTTTGTTGGTGAAACGTTATATATCATTATTATTATATCTTCCAATGCATGTCAACTTACTTTTCAAAGCAACGCAGAACTTCGTACCTAGAATAGAAAGCACAAAAACAAGTGAACGGATAGGGGCTTTTAGGGTATTTGAAAAAGAAGGTTTTTCATTTGTGTTCCACTGGTATACATTTAAAATGCACAAACATTTTCCCTTCTTCCATATGTACATCCAAAGCAAACTTTACTAGTTCAGTGTACAAGTAAGAGAGGTGGAATATATACCTAAGCCTTCTACCCTAGAGAGAAAGAAGAAAAAACTACACCCTTTTATATTCCATCCAAATATCGTACATGTACAGGCACGATAAGAATAAGAGGACAAATTCTCTGATGGGTACTTCCCTTACGATCACCATTTCCTTACCACCGTATATATGTGTATTGGGCATTGGGAATGGTGGCAGGTCAATATAATAAAAATAATAATATGCAGGATGTGGAGAAAACTTTGGGAAACACACAATGTATAATTGTAGCGAAAAAAAAAGTTCTAGTGTCTGTGCTTGAATATCACACCACACACTGAACTGGGGCTTAAGCCGTTTTCACTTTGACGTTTACAATTCTTTAGGAGTAGAGCAGTGTATATCAAATTGCATATAATGTTCATATTAATGTACAAACTGCTCACTCACTCATACAACCGATTTGTGTACTGCTTTTTTTTCATCACAGTCCATTGGACTGAACGAAGGTATCATCATGATCAAGCCGTCATCAGCAGATTTGGGAAATCCCCCATCAAGTCTCTCTTCCATTGCTGATTGCTGCTAATACATAGGATGTACATATATACGCACAGACTTAACTAATTATATAGTACAGAACGAACGTCATGTTCCACAAATTAGTTAACAAGTTATTAAGTATTCCAGAAAAAATAAAAATGTAGTTTGTATTTGTGTCCGCGTTGTGACTTTCTCCGGAAATGATTATTAGATTACTACTCTCTGTGTATAAATTTCTTAGACTTGGTGATCAGTGATCACGGTAGTATCTTTTACTGTTGTACATTTTTCTTAAAAAGTGAGCAGTAGTGATTAAGTTCGTTATGTATATATATCATTTTTTGTAACTTAGCTTCTACGAGATAGTTCAACTCACACATTTCCAATAATTTTTACCCTGCAAAAAACTACGCATCATTTACACAGTGGTACTCATATCTCATATATGAGTGTTTGGTTAATTGATTTTATACAATTATAATTTTTTTTGTTTAATAAGCACAAACCATGCAAATGCAAATTTTGTAACTGTGCTACATTCTGCAATAAAACAGTACAAAAATGTAACCCGCTCAGACGGGAATATCGAGTTACACAACTCAAATATTGAAGATATTCAAAAACTTGAAATAACTAACTTGTTAATACATTCTAGTCACACGCGAATGTCTCTAGTCACTTATCTTTGTCACAGGAATACGGAAAATCCCTCAGCGTCCAAACCCATAGAAACTTTTGAGTAGCCTGATAATGTGTTGATAAGATACAAAATAATTTTACTCGATTTATAACGATTTTTGTGGAATAAAATAACCAATTTGCCAAGTCTGGCTGGAAGCACCACGAATAAATTAAATTCTATGAGAAATGATGAGGAAAAAACAAAATTTGCAGTAGTTCCAAATTATGTAATCGCTTTATCAAATCAAAATTTCCAGTAGACGACCAAAGTGTTGGTAGACTTGGTCAACGATGTCAAATCCAGGCCACTCGAAAGATCCGGGGAAATCTCATGACAAAAGTGAAAGTCATAACAAGCATGACAAGAAAGCAAGTCCCACGAAATGGAAGAATCCAACAAACTCATCTAGTCCGTCTGCGGTTTCGCCAACCAATGCAGGCCCATCCAAACCCCAGAATCCCAACCACTTAATAAGTTTTACTTCTGGTAAGCCTGCACTAAATTTCAAAAAGTTATTTAGCCATACGTTTGGCAAGGAAGAGCAAAATTCACAAGCACAGGCTCTTCCAGTGGAAACAAAAAGTGTGACACCAGAGCTAGAGCTAGCTGCAGTTGGGCAGAGCAGACTTGTCCAAGACGTAATGGTTGGCAATGGGATACCCAACGGAAGTCACAATATTCAAGATGGCACCTCCGACAACTCTGGTACCGACAATTACTCCGATCACGACAGTGGAAGCAGCGTCGCCGGCTGTCAGGACAGTGGACGTAATAGCAATCAATCCCCCTCCGATATGTGTACAATCCAAACACACATATCCGCACTGCCGGAAAACGTGTTGGAAAATGTATTTTCATTTTTAGAATTAAGTGATATTAGAAACGCTTCTTTGGTGTGTCACGAGTGGAATAGAATTGCGTGTGATGAAAATAACGAAGTGTGGAGAACTCAGTGTTTTAAACGAATGAGTCGTGAAGTAGTGTACTCTGAGTTATTGTCATCCTGTCCAACCTTTAAGGCCAAACTACGGGCACATATTCATTCTTGGAACCCATTGGACTGCTCAAGAAACATTTACGTGAAGCCCAATGGTTTTACAATACATCGCAACCCTGTCGCCCAAAGTACAGATGGTGCTCGTGGAAGAATAGGTAGGAAGTAGTTTAAAACAGAGAACTTGGCAAGACTATTTTTTTAAAGATATGAAGAAATTCATAATTGAAAATTGTTTTAAAGGTTTTAATCGTGGAAGGCATGCCTGGGAAATTATATGGGAAGGACCTCTCGGAACAGTTGCTGTCGTTGGTGTTGCAACGCAGCAGGCGGAAGTGAGAGCTCAGGGGTATATAGCATTACTTGGGAAGGACGATCAATCGTGGGGATGGAACCTGGTCGAAAATTTACTTTTACACAATGGAGACTCACAGGGAAACTATCCTGTTATCAATAATGCTCCAAGATATCAGGTATAAAATTATTCTCCTTGTATGAAAGGCGAAATATTAATGGCATTTAATGGTCATTCGTAATATTGTATACTGATTTTAACGTTTTGTTTGTGTGTTTGTGTGTCAACCTCATAGGTCGGGGAAAGAATCCGGGTAATATTAGATTGTGAGGATAACACACTTTCGTTTGAGAAGAACTTTGAGTTTCTTGGTGTCGCTTTTCGTGGACTTCCCAACAGAGAAAGGCTATTTCCAGCAGTATCAGCAGTTTACGGAAATACTGAGATATCAATGGTTTATTTGGGTCCACCCTTAGATGGATGAAAGAATATGCGTTGTACGAAATAAAATTATGGAAAGAGACGTTTGAGTACATTTTGTGTATTTTTATCTGCGCCGCCGTCTGGTACTACAGTTGTTTTTAAATATTTTATTCTCAGAACTTCGTGTTCATTCACTAAGACAGAAAGAATCTTCAAGAAAAAGCTAGAAAACAAAATCATGCGTGTTTACTTAAAAGTTGGCTATATATACTTCCATCATTTTCAATGTCTGTTAGAAAATTATCATTACCAGTCCTTGTATTCCTTAGAGTTTAATACAATTTTGTACTTTGCAAGCATGTATTTATTGGGTTGTTTTTTACAAGAAAGAACGCATGTACCTCATCAAATATACTGATCTCATTTTATTGTTAATTTTATAGTTAAAGCGATATTTCGGTTTGATAAGTTTTATTACTAGAAATGCTTAAGGTTTAAATTGCATACAAGGTAAATAATTCACTGATAAGTCAATTCAATGAATGGACAAAACAAAAAGAATTTCCCATATTTTAAAATATATACATATATATATTATGTACTTGACATGATATATTTTAATAGGTAGCAGCGGCAGCGACTAATTTTTGACTGAAATCAAAAGAAAGTTATAAGTATTTCGTACTTTGATGTCTTATGACATCCCTACTGGATAGAAAATCAGTAATAATCTAATAAAAAAATCATTTAATCAACATTTGGAGGTGCAACAATATTTACATGTTAATAATTTTATGATAACGATAAACTTTAGATTGACTACAGAAAAGAGCTAGTTTGATGTTACTTTTCACATTTTTATGTGATTATCACAAAGTATGATAGATAAATGTTGTAGCCTGGAAGATGGCAAAAAATCTTTCCATTTTAATATACGTATGCACACATTTACGTTCGCTCTCTTATCGTAAAGTTTTTTAATTTATGTTAAATTAATGATGTTTCATGGAGTTTTGAACAAAAAAACCAAAAGGTATATAAACTGGCTGTTCTTTATTTTAACGCAGCCAATTAAAACAAATTACTTATAATTATCACATATTATGCCTTATCACAGGAAGTTTTTCACATTCACCCACTACGAAAATTTTAGACGTTAAAGTTTAATATACATGCATTCCTATGATATTTACTAATATTATTATGTATGTTATGTACCACTATTTTGGCAGCTAATTGTAGGATATAAACAAGGATTTAAATAACTTTATACAAAAAACCAATGATATATCGATGCCGAAATAGAAAATGTACTTACCTAAATTTATCTTTTCATCTGAGAACGTAATTGGCCTCTTTTGATGAATGGTCTAAGACTAACAAGCATGTGTCACAACTTGTGGCTCACAAGTCCAAAATTTAGTTGCCTGTCTGACAGTATACCTGTCATCTTTGCTAATCTTTTATTTTGTTAGTTTGAGGCTACAAGAACATTTCTGACTCTGACTCTGAACTTCAGAGTACAGGGGAATAACTATACATTGCTTTAAAATGCTGCACTTAATTTGAAATTTTATTATTCAAATTAAAATGGGATATTATAGTGATTTTATGTTTTGTTATGTGCGAATTTTGTGATAGTCATAAAAATAACATGAATTTTTGTACTTACGAAAAAACCGTATACCCTCTAGATACACGGCTTCCTTCATGTGGGTTTAAAGTGTGCTTTTTATGTATGAATGACAAATGTCAATAATAAAGAAGGTTAAGTGTGTATTTTATGCATTGTATTAAATTTAAAGGTAATACTACAATTTGTTATAATACAGACGATATTATACATACGCTATATTCTATAATAGATCTCAGTCGCAGTCGTCTTTGAAAGACAACAACGTAACTAGTCAAACGTTTAATCTATACATGTAAAAGTTTTTTTTTCACTTTAATCATACAAAAAATTTAATTTATTTTGCAACACAACTGCTCGCTAAGAATTATATTTATATAGTAAAATTAGGATTATATTTATAGCTTTCTGTACAAAGGCAAGGAAGATTATAAGTGTAGGGCAAATTATTATTGTATAACGTTTATTAAGCATGTTTGGCTGAATAAAAAATATATGTCAATTTGTCAACATACATATTGATCTTCAAGGTGTGATTGTGTGATTAATGCTAAAAGTGCAATGTTAGTTGCAAAATCATATATAGGGTAAGTAGGTATGCCACATTTTGTTATTTCATAAACGAAACCTACTAAATTAAACTCGAATATTTAGATACCTAAATCACATATTTTACTCCCCAAAAAACGATATATATATATATATTCGCATTTGGTTAAGTTTATCGTTGAATTGCGTTAACAGTTTCAGTCAAGAATCAAATGTCGGAAAATTGTAACATCTTCGACTTGTATGGCATACATGCAGTCATAAATGAAATCTATGTAAGTTTGATACTGATTGTAAGAAATATTGAGCGAAACTAGATTGGAATTCTCAGGTTTTCCCAAAACTTTACCCGTTCATAATATGGGTCATTTATCATTGTAATATTGGTGCCAAATCTTAGATATCGTATTCTGGGTTCTCGGCTCAGTCGAAAGTCGACGGCATTGTCCCATATCTCCAATACTTCGTTTCTACTTGGATCCCAATAATCTGGCGTGCTGCAAAAGTATTTAAAATACCCGTTGGAGGTTAGAATGGTTATGTGATTAAAAATAACAAATTTTCAATGCAATGAAAGGAAGGAAAACATGTTTTACCCCGAAGCAACAAAATTGCCTACTACGTTTGTCATTATCTTTGAGAGTTGATACTCATCATCTTTTTTACTCAATCCATGGTGGAAAACTGATGAATTAAATATCATCATGGAGTCTTCAGTATGTCCGCTTCCCCATTCATTTCGAGGTATACCAAATAACTCCCCCAAGTTGTATTTTCCAACATGATCAAATATGTAAGCGTAGGTCATTGTTGGGGCGATTCGAGAATGTGCATGTATTGCTTTGTGAAGAGTATTACTGTAAAATCGATCAGTGTACATCTGTAAATAGTAAGTTTTTAGCATACATTTCAACATAATATTATAAAGATATCACTAAGACCATAGTCCATAAGCTCTTTCTTACATCACTGAGAGTATCCATATCCAAACTATTTATACGGCTAGTTCCACCATAATATTGCATTAACGTTTCTGTAATTTGCGTAGTTCTGGGCTCAGATGTAAAATGGTCATAATCAAGAACTATTGGCAAGTATCTTCGAAAATTCGATTCAATATTATATGTTTGCATGAACAATTTGATCACTACAGAAAATCCAATGAAAATTATTAGCATCATTATCATGAGAAAAAACAAATATAATGGTTTCTGCGTACTGTAAGTTTCAAAATGCCCTTCTCTAATCGTTTCGCCAAAGATCCACGGTTTTCGTTCTACCTCCCTCCTAGCATAAGCCTCTTCAGGCCATCTTGTTAAATATGCGCCTGGTTCATCATCAGGTTCCACAACTGGCGCAAACAAGACAAGAGGATGAAATGGTATCCAATCCTAATTTAATGAAAATAGAAAAAGTCACGAAGTTATCGTCATACTTGAGAATTCGCATGCATGACATATTATTTAACACTTACAAATAGTTTCAGTTGAACCATGATAATCCAAGATCCACTGATTCCCTTTAGACAACGAATTAGTTCTACGCTTGAGCGGCTAGAACAACCGAGACGTCTTGCCAAGGAGTTTGTTAGCCTACGGGCTCTACTCTTCGTTAGCACAGGCCAAAATCCAAATCCTGACCCTGACATGCTGATTCCCGCGTGGAAATACTTCGTCACCTTATTTGCAATTAAGTGCAAATGCGCTGAGACAGCTAAGATTTTAAAGTTTTGCCAAAACGTATTATTTTAATGTTTAGCAAATAACCTTACTTTATGATAACACCCCATAAAGCAATTTGTTCCACATACCACCCGCGGATTGTCCAGAAATTGTCACCCTATTGGGATCTCCTCCAAAATTTTGAATATTCTCATGTACCCATTTAATCAAAAGTGCTTGATCCTTTAGCCCATTGTTACTACTTACAGCGGAGTCACCCGTACTTAAAAATCCTAGAGCGCCGAGCCTGTAGCACAAATAATTGATTGACTCGTTATATATTCCTTTATTAGCCAAACTGTAAGGTTGTACTTTTCTATGAGGTTATATAAGGCCTATACTTTACCTATAATTAAACGTGACCAGTACAACATCCTGGTCAAGGAGATACGCAGGTCCATATTCACTGGCAAAATAATTAAATGAAGGATTATGTTGATTGTTAATTGTTATATTGCCAATCTTAATCCAATCAACTTTACCTGCCACTTCCATACATGAAAGATCCACCATGTATGTAAATTAGAACGGGAAACAGTGTGTCCTTTTTTCTGTAGGGTATCTGTTAAAACAAATACGCAAATTAAATCAGCTTAATGAATGAATATCATATATTATCAATGTTAATGTCAGTTGAAGAGATGCAATTGTTAATACACAACAAAGCTTCATGCAGCACAGGAAGGTAATCTTGAAAGTTAAATTGTTAAACGCACACAAATTAGCAATGTAATCGTGCATTGCATGCACCGTAAAATGTTAAGAACCAATTATTTTAACGCGCAAGTACGTTTTTATGTGAACAAATATAAAAATCTATCTTCCCATCGTTCGTATAGTATAGTGAAGTCATGTTAGCACATATATTAGCACATTTTAGAAAAGGTCTAAGCTTTCTTGTAAAAATATTTTTTGAGTTTACACTGACAAATTCTATGAATGAAGAGCAAATATGAATGCAACTTACAATGTGCATTTATTTGCGCTCCATGAGAAAATTTGTGTTACAGTTTACACAAATGATGAAGGTAAGAAAAATAGGTCGGTACTATTTAGTCCTTGCCAAAAATTTAAAAATGACATTAAGTCATTGTGTAAACACGACTCAATTATTTCAGCATAACACATTTTTGGGCAAATTATAAACTATTTATTAGTAGACTTGAGTTGATCAGTTGGCTAATTTGACGTCTGACAAAATGTACAAGGTTAGTCCTTAGACAACAGACAACGCACGGCACAGTAAATTTTATTAGATTTCAAGCATTAAATGAGCCACTATCACTAATTATGAGAACTTTTGTCAATTAACTTACCTGTGGCGAGTAGATGTTGACGGACAGACAGTCTTCGTCGCCTTGAAATATTACAGTCAATAAAATTACAGCGATGTTTTAAAACTTCCTTAAAACCATAAATTAAAGAAATATACCTGTCACACGAAAAATGTATATAGGGTGAGTTTGCAAGCAAGAACTTCCTGGCTTTTGAGCTTTTATTATGCCCTTCCATGGTCTAACGGGAATTGGGGGCTACTTGAAAATAGTTTCAAATCCATTTATTGTCTTACAAATTTTTAATGCATCTTGTTTTTACGTTTTTAAATTCGTTGACTTACCTTGAACCTAAGATTTCCAACGGGACTCTCTGCATACGGGATTCCCTCGTAAGCTGCAATTTTTCTGCCGTTTAGAGTTCCCATATAATAACCTTCGACTCCGTCTCCATTTTTTAGGAAGACTACCGGTAGCGGATCTCCGTATGCATTTCGGTTTACTACATTATCAAGCCTCCTTCCCATTCTTCCCATTCGTCTATCATTATTATAAGATCTTTGATTAATACTGTCCAAATTGTTTCCACTGTGTACTACTCTTGACACTGATTCAAAAAAATTCGGAATGGCATCGACAAAACTTTGCATACTGGATCTCAGTGTGTTAGGCCCTGAACCGTTTTGGTCAACTGATGATAAACGGGTTGGGTTATTATTATTCCCGTTTTGTTGATCATTTGCAGGAAATAAACGTTTCATTCGCGAATTATACTCATCTTCAACAAATTTGTTGCTATCAATGGTGACGTATCTATTATTTGTGACATTGAAAGTATCAAGCGATCTTCTTTCTGGTGGTGATGGTGTATATTCGGCTATATATGCATCAGGGGGTTGCATTCTTCCCTTGCACTCCACTACGGCACATAACAAGTTCACTAAATACGTGGTCACTAACATTTTGACTGACTAATTAATATATAACGATTGCTATTTCATTAACGCAAAATCACAGGTTCAACTATTAACAATGTCAATCAACAAACAATCATTGATGTCCTCTGGACCCGGCCGGCTGCATAGATGTTCAAGCAACAAACAACAAGTAACCTTGTTTGTCACCCTTTTCATTGTATACCAGTTACATTTCCATTTCCACCCAACAGTAAATTCACAGAAGTTAGATGTTTGTTTCGCCTTATTCGTCGTCTCTCTCTGTAGGCTATAGGTCGGTTATGTAATATTCACAAGGCAAGTGCCAAAACTGTTGAAATGACAGAGTAAAACCAGGCTTTATTGTTTAATCAGATTTTTTAGCATTTAGCCATTTGCGACTGAGTGAGAATATTTTGCTATAATATATATCGCTTCACATGCTAGCAAGTGATCAACAAGTTGACGTTCTTTCTGAAGTAATTATGAAAAGGTACCATCATATCATAATTTTCGTGTGTGCGAATAATGAGTGAAATGAAACTTGAACATTAAATGAAACGACGAGAAGAAAAAAACTAAATACCTTTATGTATTCAGAATATACTATCTATAATCAACAGATTTGTATAATTTTAAACCTTTAGTCAGTGCACAATACTATAGTAGTATTTGTATGTTGTTTTTTTGTAGTTGCTTTGCGCAGAGAAGCATTCTTCGTGTCAACAATGCGATTATATAGCGCGTCAATGTCACCACCACGCCACAATTTCTTTTAAAATTACTTAGAAAGGGAGATGCATATAAATTTGAGTTTATAAATCACAACACCCAGCCATTATGTTTAGAAACACAGCGTGCAAAACCCATAAAATTGTACTCCTCCACATAAAAAAGGCTAATACCGCGTGTTGATAGCAATAATTATCGGTAGCTCAAAACTTACGAAAATATTATTCAGAATCAAGATGCTGATGATGATGCTCAGCATAATATTTTCATAAAATGCTCTTCTCTTCTGATAAATGTAACAACTTGCAGCATTGTTTTAACAGTGCAAAATGTATGTTTTATATTTGTTAAACCTGTCGTTCATTTTTATGCTTTACCGAGACTCAAAACAAGATTACTAAATCAGTTGAATTGTTTTTTTCAAGCAAAGTTACTAAATGCCGAAGTGGGTTTTAACCTGTAGCTATTTTTAGCTTGCATTTTTAATAGCTTATATTAAATGCAAATTATAGCAAAGCTTGAAAAAATGTAATGTTTGGAAACAAAATTTAAAGATAAACAAATCCATCAAATGAAAGCAATTCATTGTCTGGAACTAATTGCTCAACAGAAATTGAACAACAAGTCTATGAAGTGGCATGAAATTTAACAATAAATTATATAATTTACAGGTTTTCTTGACCAAACCAAACCACGTAGACTGTTTCATGTTTACGCTTGTTCACCGGGGCGAAGAATTCTTATTCACATTGTTTCCTAACATGGGAAATCACTTGACCAGGTAAACCTGAACCGTACAATGGAAGTACTATCACCGAACCGATACCGATGATATTCACCCATGACATATTTAATTTTCGTTATTTCCAGTTCTGCATTGTTTTTAAAAAGCTTTTAAAGAGTAAGGTCGGGGTTCTGGAAAATCATCGATCATCTACTCTTACAACTAAAGTTTTGAAGATGAAACACTAGTTTGAACGTTTTCTTATAGGAATTCCCAGTTGTTAGCTGAAATGTTCAGATTAGAGTGAGATAATGAAAGGTTAATAATATGGTTTACATCACGTTTCATTTCTACTAGCGGTGATCATAATACTTAGGCAAGGCAAGGCAGTTACATCATACGTCATGGAAGATGGCCACTACTGGAAACGTAATGAAAATCACGTTTTAATCATGTAGCTCTAACATATTTTATTGGGTCACGGAATACTGAACACCTATCTTCGTATATCGCTTCCAGTCCAGGTTTTGGGGTAGTCCTTTTACATGTAAATATGAAGCACTGATGGAGCCACCCATGCAGATAAAATTGTGTTGCAAAAAACTTCCTACATAGGTATTGTAACAATAGCGGTGTCTTAAACTTCAATGAATGTAGACTGAGGATAATAAGTCATAAAATTAATTAAATTGAAACTGTAAATGCAATATATTACAGCTAAGAGAACAATTGTTATATTTACCAGAATACCAGATATGTAAGGTGCAAAAGTCACATACATAGTTGGTAATAAAAGTTAAAAACAATGTGTGTAATAGGTGTAATACAAGTTTTCATAGATAGCTCTTTAAGTTATCTAATATTTTCTAGGTTTTAATGTGAATTGCGCAGATGTATTGGACTGGACTGGACGTAGACCAAGGCATTTGATTCAATAATGAGATGTACAAGAAGATGAGAAAATCATTGTATTAAAATTTGGCTACAAAACATCATTAGTTGATTTGACGCGTGATGGGCCAATGCAGTATCACTTTCAGATACTTTTAATGATGAAGAATATTTTTTGGCCGTTCATTTGATTTGAGAAGGAGCTCGAAAACTCATGGAAATTTCTATGTAGGTAGTAGTTATTAAAATCTTAGTTTTGATCTCCACAACTCTTCAATGTTGGTTGTCGGATTATATGTAGATAAAGACTGAATTTGGCTTTGATTTGTTACCTTAATCCTGGTCTTGGATGAGAGTACGCAGTAAATACGATCGTAAAAAGTCATAATAAGCTTAGCTTAAGATTAATAATTTATTTCATACGTAGCGTATTATTTGAAATCAAATGTGATGGAAAATAAGAGAGTATGCATAAAGGAAAGAAAATTTTGGTGTGTACCATTAAAAACAATGAAATGCCTCGGAGAAATAAACATGCTTGGTTGTTAAATGCTTGTGAGCAAGATATTTATAGACAATGTTTGAAAGCAAATATTTATCAAGCGCATATACTTGCTAATTTGTAAGATCATGGTACATATTTGACAAGTTATAAATATTAATGAGGATGACAGGAGAACTATCGAACGAAAGTGCAAGTCATCCGTCAGATCAGTCAAATATATTTTCATTGGTCTTACCGCTGCCGCAACAATATCCTATTTTATACCACGTGTATATTACATAACAATGAATGATTTCAATCTAAATTGAATTTCAGACTCACATGTATCCTTTGTTCAAAGAAAAATGACTGATACACGCCTGATATTGTTTGCTTTTAAAATACATGTTCATATAAATAATATTAAAACAACATCAATAGCTGTGGAAGGACAAACTTCAATCATGATTGTTTCTAACCGCCCCGATTTTTACCATTTAGCTATATTTGGTATTAAATCAACTTTAAGTTAGTACTCGATCAAAGAACGAGGTGAACTCTTCAGACTTCAGTTAATGATAATAATTCAAGATGAGCATTTGATACAACTTGAACTTGATGAGCAAAGCAATATTTGAGGAGAAGATGCATGTGCAAAGTGCAAACATGTAGTTAAGGACCATCATGTGTTTAGCACCAAGTTAGCACAGGTGAATGTGAAAAATATTTTACCAAAATTGAAATCTTTAGCATGTGCATTAAAATTAAAAAGTGGTGACTGACAAGCCCACTGTACATATATGTATTTTATTCGTAATTAAATAATACAGGTGGCAATTAAACAACCCCACCCGAATTTTTTATTTATTTTCACAAGATCGAGTTGAATAGCAGAACGACATGGGAAGAACCGAACAAAAATACAAACAAAAAACTTTCATACATGCGGACGTCATTTCATTTTTGATCTGAGTTCATCAAAAAGAATGGATTTCTGGAGAAAAGCTAAAAAAAAAAAAAAAAATTCATTAATCATTTTTAAACCATTTTTTTGTTTAGTTTTTAGTTTTTGCAATTACCTGTAGAATTGGATTTTTCTTGATTGCTGGGCTTAGCATCGTTCTATTAATTCCAAGTTTTGGAAATGTAAGTATCCTGACTGGAATAATTCCAACTTGTGTTTCAATTGTTCCGAATGTCACACTAACTTGATTACTTCTGCACGTGTAAAGGGAACACAAAATATTTAAGAGTAGTCCAGGGACTAGTGGAGTCATTTTGACAGTTTCGTAAAAGTCGTTTTAAAACTCGTACATAAAATAAAACACAAGACAACCTTTTTTAAGGTGTAGTGCAACGTACAAAATCACGAATGTAAAAGCCATTTATTGATGAATCCCGATTTATATAAGGGATCATCTACATATGATATCATCAAAAAAACCTCAAATTTGACCCCTACCTAGGTACCCTTTTAACATTAGCGGGATAGGGCCCTTAACATTACTGACCGAGGACCCCACCTACCCCCCTTTGATGATATCATATGTAGATGATCCCTAACAATGAAATTTTATTCTCTATAGTCTATGGTCTACAAAAGCCAAAGGTGAATGCTCGTAGTTAATCATGAATAGCAATGACCTATGAAATCGAAACACCGAAGAATGTAAACACGGTTTTGTAAAATAGTTGTGTGATAACCGATGGTGTTCCAAACGGTTAAGATAATACTATGAACTGGTTCTTCACTTTTGGTCACTTTTTGCAATCAACTTTCGGCGGTTTTCGCAATCGATTTTCGGCGGTTTCTGCAATTGATTTCCGGCGGTTTTTTGTAACGGTAAAGTCCAGTCCTTCCAAATTCTTTTCCAACCAAGGATAGGTGATTCCACCACCACGAGCCAAATGGATCACAGCAAAGCAGTACTATTGAACAAGAGCCAAACCTCACAGCTTAAGCAAATGGAGTGTGCAGGTTGAGACGAAGCGAGATGAGTACGAGCTGATCGAGTCACATGCATGTAATGACGAGCCGTTTGATACTGCTGACAGCTGGTCATATGGATGTGTGATGATAATACTACTTCTATTGTTAACTACAGCAATCAAGATTTTAACTATTCAACTTGTATTACTTTTAACTATAGACTTTGATTTATTCAACAGTTGACAATTTTGACTTGAGAAGAGAAGAGAGAACGACACGAAAAAGACAAGAAAAAGACAGCGATTTGAGTGGTGACAAGGTCCGAAGAAGACTTCACTCAAACGCTTTTACAACATAAACAACAATTACTTTCTCAAGTGTACAGTTCTTCAGTTACATTGACAACTTACAAAATTTACAGTTTCTAACGTATTCTAATTTCCGACAAGTTGAATCAGTGAAACAAGGTTGCACAACAAATAAACTCATTACATGTAATTGTATCAATTTAAATTACTACCGAATAAGTAGTAATCAGTTTTACACATTTTGGGACAAGAGCTCATCTCATACTACTATACTTTGGAATTGACGTATTGGATTTGATTGTAAATTATTGCTGAGAAATGCTTGCAAGAATGTTTTTAGCTTATTATGAGAAATATTTCATTTTTATTATTCATTCACATTAACCAATGCCAAAAAATATCTAAATTACATATTTAAATTATGTATTTTAGTTTTAATAGTCCGCTGTAGGCAACGAGTCTTCAACACGATCTTCATAATACTTGGACAAAATAGCTTCTTTCCTTTGCAGCTTTCTGACCGTTTTACAGACTGCCTTGTGAATTACTTCTGACAAGCCTTGATGTTCGTGAATAAAAGCACAAGTTCTAGTTTTCTTAAACGTCCACGGAAGCTTGTTTTTTGGCCAGTTCTTACTTTTTCCTTTAGTAGCTCGATAATAGCAATAATTACATAAGTTAACGTACTTCATTCCTTTGGGGAAGTTCTTTTGCTCTTGCTCGGTCAGTGTCCTCGTTTCCGGGCACGGAACGCGTACCAAAAATCTGGTGCGGTAAAAGTCGGAAATGTGAAGAATTTGGCCACAATCGATGCACGTCTCTTGCTCGTCGAAGACGCATTTTAAATCAATAGACTCTTCACGCATAACTGGAGAACGACCAAAGGAAGGATGACATCTCGATCTCGGTGCTCCCTTTGGGAGAGAAGTATATGTTCCAACCCTTTGAAAAAAAGTAATTATTACTTTATACCACTGTCCATATTTCATTACGCTTAGCCTATTTCATGTATGTAGAATTAAGTACCCAGGAGAATTATACGTTGATGGGTTCACAAATCTCCGATTTCCCTTAAATGTACCAAACGACACGTAACATTGCATATTACGTAGATCTATTAAACGTTGCTGCTTCCGTATCACAAAAGGATCATCAGGAGCAAATTTTAAAACATCATCCTCTTCAGCAAGTGGCCTTCTTCTATTCTTAGACTTCAGCAATGGCCGGATAACTTCAGGTTGGTATAAGTCAGGAGATGGATTTTCAATAGTTCTGTTAAAGGCAAATCTGGGTCCACTAAATCCACCGATACTAAAGCATTTGTTACTGATTGGTTTAAATTTTACCCCTTGAGGAAGAAAGGTACAAGGAGGAGTTTCATCTCCCCATCCGGTGGTAGTCTGATAAAATAAACCAAATTTACTATGCCCGGGATCTTCTGGGTAGTACGTCCGTTCAAGCCCGGAAAGAAATGCGATTCTTGCTCTGCTGTTATAATTCACTGTTTAACACAATAACAGCGTAACATGTTATATGAGACTTTGACATAAGTTTTGTCATTGAAAAATGACCTTTCATTTATATACATGTTGAGGCGACTTACATTCAACATCTATCTTGAAAATCCAATCTGCATCATCTTTCGTGTCAATTGCCACTTTTGTTCGGCGACCCATGATGAAGAAATGGTTGGCTTCTTCCAGTAAACACTTTTGGTAATGCAAAGATTGACATGAATGACTTTTTTTACTACGATTATAAATTATTCTAGAAAATGATTCTCAGTAACGTTATTTTAGTTATTTTAAGAGGTTTTTTTCCTTTTTACTTAGTTTGTTTTATAAAAATGTTTAATGAAACATATTTTTTATTTTTTTCTGTATAACAAGAAAGTAAACTTCATTTGTAAATTATGTACATAATTATTTTTTGGCAATAAATGGATCGATATTTATTTTATTTCATGTAATCACTCCTCGAGTCCGATTTCCCTAGTAGCAAGGGACAAGCATATGAATCTAATCAGGATGAGTGTAGTCGGGAAGGCAGTTTAAGCTTAGGACTGAATTTTAATTAGACCCATGTACTGTACTTATCCCCCAACTATCACATTCAATGGTGTATCTGGAAACCTCATCCTTCTCCAAAAATTGATGCGTCTTTTAAATGGATCTCCGATCATTCCAATATATTTAGATATTCCAAGGAAGTTCAAATTGTCAGGGTCTTGATGAGGCTCCCATATTTGAATATCTTCCCCTTTCTCGTTGGTAAACACTGGAACACTGGCAATTGACAAATTAACCATATTAAATGCACTACACCATGTTTTACAAGAAGGGCTTATTGAGCTAATCAAACTTGATTTATCCTATTTCCATTCTATGCTCCATACCCTTTTGCTGCAAAATTTGAGATCATGTTCACCATAATCCTACTGATGTCATATTCGACATCCCCTCTTTGAAATCCAGAATATATTCTAGAGCCATTATACATGTAAAACAAATCTGAAAATTTTCAAGTTCCTGAATTGACCATAAATATATATGTCTCTAATAAACTATTGTATGCACACATAGCATAACTTTTAACGACAAAAACATAATCAACAATACTACCTTCTGTGTGTCCTACGCCTAAAAAGAAAACAATGAATATCATTTCAATTTCAAATCATATTAAATCCAACATGCATATAAGTCAATCGAATACTTAAATATATATTTATTATTACCCCATTCGGAAGCTGGATATCCATAGTTGATTATCTGATTGTATTTTCCATTATGATCAAATAAATAAGAATATGTCGGAGCCACTTGAGTGTGAGCCCTTGCGGCTTCATACAAACCAATAAGAAACATTCTGTCTGTAACAATCTATAAAAGTGAACATGTAATAGTTATAGCACCAAAAATTTCTATTTTTATTATTTTGTTGCCTAAAAATTGCTATCATGAATACTTTACCTGCGCAAATGTGTGAACTGTTGCCTTCTCTGGAGGCTCGTTTTTAAAGTAGAAACGCGTTAGCCTTTTGATAACACGCGCACGATCAATGTCCAAGTTTTCAGCATCCACCAAGTCTAGTGCTAGATCGTACCATTTACGTTGAAGTGTAGGTATTTCAAAAGATATAAATGGAACTGGTGATGGAAAACAATTAATGGTAAAACATAAGTTGAAAATTTATGTATTCATTATACCTTTGAAAATGTTAATGTGATTTAAGTTATTTTTAAGTACATAATAAAAAAGCGTATCCTTCCCCACTGACAGTAGTTACAAGCCATGGGACATTAGCGACTTCATTTCTTCGATAAATATTTTCAGGAAAGTCTGTAAGAAATGGTTCTGGGTTACCATCAATAACCTCAATACTTGGTCTAAACGCATTCGCTGGATACGGCCAGTCATCCTACAAATATTACAAACAAATAAATCCATTCCAGTAAAAGAGGCTGTGGTCATGTCAGAGTGCATAGTGTGATAAACAATTTACTAGAAAATTAGGCGTTTGGGCAACTAATTCCACAGCACTCCTTTCTCGAAAACAGTCAACTAATTGTTGTGAGTCCTCAATGGGACAATCAATTCTTTTAGCCACTGCATTTGACAAATTTCTTGTTTGCAGAGGATCATAAAACGACCAGTAGTTAAAAGCTGTTCCACTGATAGATACAGCACTTTTAAAATATTTCCGTGATGAATGAGATAACATGTGCAAATGCACTGCAGCTGAACCTGAGAAATAAATTTCTTCAAAATGTTAAAACAGTTAAAATAACTTTGAAGTACAAAGTTTTGATTTTGAAACCTGCGGACTGGCCCATTATCGTCACCCTCTGCTCATCACCCCCGAATGCTGCTATATTTTCGTGCACCCATTTTAAGGCCATTGTCTGGTCTTTTAGCCCTTTAGTTATGATAAAATTTCATGTTACTTGATGTTGTATCTTGTGTACTGATTCATTTTTTGGTAACTCACCGGCGTTTCCTACACAAGAAAATTTTATATTTTAGTGTTCTGTGGAATAATTTTTACAAAAATATAATACATGCTTATACAATATTTTTATTTTCTATACCTGGGCAAGCACTGTCACCGGTACTAAAGAATCCAAGAACTCCTAACCTATTTAGATAATTTATATCATATTATGCATTTATACATTTGATTTTAACTTTAATCGGAGTGTGTACCTATATTGAATTGTAACCAGTATAATATCTCTCTGCATAAAATACGTTGGTCCATATGAACTGGGAGACCTAATTTATGAAATTCAATTCACGGTTCATGAATCATTACTATTACGTTTGGTGTGTAAATAGTTTATAAATGTAAAGTTTCAAATTTTACTTGCCCAAAAAAGAAGCCTCCTGCAAATGTAAAAAAAATTAAATTAAGACGCTGGAAAATAAATTCAAATCGTTCAACACAAATTAAAAGCACGTTTTTGTTTCGAAATATAATACCTCCGTGAATAAAAACTATAACTGGCAGTTTCTCATGGGGGCTGTTTGATACCTGAAAAAGATTTTAGTATATTTATAGGTATTGTCGTTTAATGATGAATGCACATTTCAATCAACTGATTGTTCTCACCGAATATACATTCAAAAATAAGCAATCTTCTGTTCCAACAACTCTAAACGCCTCAGGCACAGTGTACTAGAACAAGTAACAAAACTGGAGTATATATCTTTTAAGTAACTAATTTTTATGTAATATTCATTCATTATTCAACAATATACATACCTGCATGCACGGGGGACCATACCTATTGGCTTTTAAAATACCCTTCCAAGGAGTTTTTGGAACAGGTGGCTACAAGATATTTTAATTAGTATACTATACTCACTATTGGCTGAATAAGGAATAAAATGTTTGCCTTGTGCTTACTTGAAATCGCAAGTGACCAATTGGTGGATCAGCGAACGGAATTCCTTAGAATATCGATTTTTTAAATTAAGTAATTATGAATTTATTGTGGTCTGTTGAATTCCATTGAACAGTTTTAATTTTTGATACCTTCAAATGCGCAGATTTTTCGACCTCCAACCACTTGTATTCTATAACCTTCTACGATTCCTGCGATTGTAGAAACAAATGGACGCTCTTCTTGGCATTCTAATGCCTGAAAAAAAGAATTAGATCCCGATTTGAGTTGCTGCACGTCTATGAACGGTTGATGTCCTGAAGACTCTTGAATTTCGTGAATCGCTTGTTGTAGCTCCTCTTCAGATTTCGATGATATTTGCGAACTCCATCCTTCCTCTATTTCTTTATCCTCTATTGGCTTTGTATCTGGAGGTTTGTACTGCGGATCACATGGAACTGTCGTAAAAACATTAACATATTAAAATTGTAGCAGATTTTTAATTTCAGTCACAAAATGAAACTTTAGACAACTAACCAATCAGACAAAGAAGTTGAGTTAGGAACACAGAAGTTACCAGCACCATTTTAATGTGTAACAAACTTTAGTGGAAACAATGAACAGCTCTACATCATTGATGACTCGCTGCAAAGTTAGTTGGCTTCCTCAGATTTTATTTTTGGGGTATTAATCACAAGACTAAACACTAAAGTCGTTGTTTAAAATGTTGGGTGAAATGATTTTTTTCTATAAGATGAAAAACATGATGACAAAAAGATGAGTGAGCAATAAGAGAAATCATAAATTTAGGTAACTACAAGTATGACGCTAAGATGAAATCTGACAGCAAATGCATTCAGGTGTGAAATTGTTTTCAAAGATGTACCTATTCAAATTTACGAACAAGCCAACCAAAACGATTTCAGATTGACTCCAACCATTAATTTTGGAGTGAAAAGTGTAACAAATATTTTGGGTGCTCAATTTGCAGCTTGTGGTTTTAGAATTTGGTGTAGACAGACATGCAATGAAACAAAGAGCGAAATTTGTGGTAAAAACTAATTATGAAATCTACGACAGAAAGATGATGCTTTAGTTTCACTATAAATTTTACTATGTTTTAAAATAATTTAAAATTGCATAGTGGTTATCTTGTAACAAATGCCATTACTTCATTTATTTTACTTTGCATGCAAAAAATATTGTATGATAGGAACTAGGTTGCTAACTTTCAATACGACAAAAAATATTGCAAAGTTATATAACAAAGTTAGTTTGTAATTAAACAACATATTATTATGATAATGATAGAAAACTTGTTAACGTTTGTGTGTTGCTTTTACTATTGATCGCGGTTAAAAATGATTCACCTGTTCTAAATGTGGTTCCCTGGCACATTCTGCCCAATTCCTAGAGTTTTCAAATATTCTGTGCTAAAGTTTGACTTTGTAATAAACTCTCCTTTTGAATTGGTTGAAATGATGGGGATTGAAATTCCAAATGGGACATGTGGAATTTCGTTGTTCGTGTAAAAATTAGAATCATAAAAATTAGAAAATGGTATATTTCCGTTGTATGTTATGCCAGAGGATACGGTAGTAGTGGCGGCAGTGGTGGAAGCAGTTTTCATTTTGAGCACAGGGTCAGGCATTGGTACAAAATTCTGTGCTAACCATCTTGTAAGTAAAGGTTTTATTGTAGTTGGAGTAGTAGTTGTGATAGTTGTTGCTGTCATTGTTGTTTTGAGGGTTGGATTATCCGATGTTTGCGGTGGTGTAGAAATGGTGGGTGAAGTCACCTCTGGAATTAGTAGTATCCCCTCAGCGGTGCGACCTGCAATCGGTTCAGCGGTAGTAATTGATGGATATTTATAATCTATATCTAGTAGTGATGATGGATGGATAGTGGTTGTTTCAATTGTGAATGCGCTCTTATTGCTGTTTGAGAAAGCAGGAGGCTTCAGGTCTGAAGGGGGAATTAGATCACGGGGAACCGCATTTCCGTTTACAGTGATGTCAGTTGACACAAAGCCTTTTGCTGCAGGTGCAGTACTAACGTTCTGTATTTCATTAGAGTAGTTGGCCAAGGGCAAGCCATCTGGTAGACCGAGGCTTTCCCAATACAGTGTTTGTTGAAGGTACGGTTCCGGAATCATTTTAATTTTTTTGTCAATGTGAAGGAAGGTAATGTTTCGTGGATCGGAAACAGCGTTCCACACATGGAAATTTTCTCCTTCCTCTGTCGTAAATCCGGGAATTCTACACGACAATTAAAATGCAGAGATAGAATTTAAACTCTTTTTTTTTTAAAGCATACGAATGCTACTATAAAAACTCTAAAATTACTGCTTATCGGCAAAGTTGTAGAACAAATTGACTAATATCTTTGACAGCACCAGTTCCGAATCCTTCTTTTGGAATCCTGTGTACATATTAGTGCTGTTGAAAATATATCCCAAAATTTCGCCGTGTCCAACCGCTGTTAAAACAAAAGATTAAAAATGTTTAGAAATGAAGAATAAATGTGTTTTATGTTTAGCAATGACAGCGTGTAGCATAAATTTTATGGTGACCACGCAGATTCTCTTAATGCCCCATTGCAATACCAAGGCCAAAACTAAACTTCTGCAAGGCGAAATTCTCTAGAAGCAGTGATTTTGATTTTTTTGGTATTTGATAAGATGCAAACATATATCCAATAGTTGTTCTACCCCATTCAGTTGATTTTATCCCTGCTGCAGTCGCTAAATTATATTTACCGTTGTAACCAAACATGAAGGCATATGTTTCCGCATGTTGACTATGTGCTTGAAGAGCTTTATGAATTCCACTGTAAATTAATCTAGCACCTAGAGCCTGAAAGTTATGTAAGTTTTTACACTAAATATAAAGTTAGTTGATAAAAATTGAAATAATTATGTATGCGGTTAGTATGAATGGTCACATCGCTGTAGATCTTAATTGGAGCCGAGGATGGATTCGTGTGTCGGAAATATAGCCAGTTAAGACGTCTTGTAATTTCATCTTGGTCGATAGGCAAATCATTGTAGTTGAAAAAATCGGGAGCCAATGAGTTCCAGTTTTTACGTATGTCTCCAAATGTGCCGAGTGCCACATGTGCTGAAAATTTTCAAGTTGTTTCCTTGCAGTCACATAATGAGCAATAGTTTTGGTTATAAATGTTGCATTATTGCATGGCATACACAGTAAAAACGTGTATCCTTCATCTTCTGCTTGCCCACAGATCCATGGAATCTTGTCGACAGTTCCTTTTTGATAAGCTTCCTCTGGAGATTCACTAATGAATGGGTCTTCCTTTTGGTATTCTTCTTCAACGACGGGGCGAAATAGTGATAGGGGTAAAGGCCATTTGTCCTGCGATATTATGCATTAGATTGGTCGTTGAGATCATTAAAGTTATGACTATGGCCAAGTATTCATTACGTACATTACATCGTACATGCATCACACTAAACAATAAGTTAACTTACAAGGAATGAAATTTGCATCTTCACAAGGTCGGATCCACGTTTTTTCCTCAGACAAGACACCAAATTCTTTGTGGTGCCGTGTACTGGACAATGAACTGATCTTGCGAAAGCTTTTGTTAAATTTAAGGCTTGATCCTTAGTGTGTAATGCCCATTGGTTGAATGCTGTTCCACTAATGCTTATTCCTGCAATAAATTTTCCTCTTGCCTGGAATGACATCATATGAAAATGGACAGACGCTCCACCACTTCCGTGACCAACCAAAGTAATCCGATTAGGGTCTCCGTGAAAATGTTCAATGTTATTATGCACCCAATTTATGGCCTCTGCTTGATCTTTTAAGCCTACCAAATGTTAGACGGAACTTGTTATTTTTGTAATGCGATTATGACAATTTTAAAAATTGGCAGATTCAAAAAGAAGTTTGCCTATGCTCAGATATTACCTGCATTGCCTTTATTCATAAAAAGACACATTCCCGAAAGCCATGTAGATGAAAATATAAAAATAAAATCATAAAAGTTCAATGATGCAAGAATTGGTTTGAATTTGCTTTAAAGTGGCTATACCGGATATGCTTTACCTGTACTCTGTTCGTCATTAGTACTCATAAATCCTAGCACCCCAACCCTATAATTAATAGTAACTAATACAATGTCACGTTGCAAAAGGTAAGCTGGTCCAAAATCATTGCCTGAAACAACAAGTAGGATTTCATATTCAAGCATCGGTAAACTTGTTAATTCATAAGTTTTACTCTTATGGGTAAATAGTTAAGCTAAATTTTACCCGAGCCTGTTAGAAAGCCGCCACCATGTATGAAAATAATGACTGGATACTTTCCTGTAGACTTTTTATTAGAGCTCGGCTATATTAAAAAATACAAATTGCTTTATTAAGTTACAAAAGTTCCAATAGGTTAGTCAGTAAGAAATTGACCAGTCTCTTTGTATTTATAATGTGTTTACCATTGTGGTGTATACGTTCAAAAATAAACAGTTTTCGCTGTACGTGTATTTTTAGAAATTAAAAGTTGATTAGTATGCTAAAACTGCGATTGGTTCAAACTATAAATTATCAACTTTATAAATCCATGCATATTTTTCCAACCTTCCAATTACTCTCGATGATGAAATATCATTATACTGTAAGCACTTGGGACCCTTTAAGTTTGCCTGAACAATGCCGCTCCATGATTTCACAGGTGTAGGGGCCTGCAATATTATACTATCTCTGTTTAATCTCCCTAATATTTAATATTAGTTTTAAAGAATAAATTTCACAAATGGAGTTTATACCCGAAACCTTCGTTCATTAATCGGGGGTTCTGCAAAAGGTATACCTTCAAATGCTCTGATTTTTCTACCTCCAACCACCCGCATCCAATACCCCTTTACCTTTCCGGAGGTTGTTTTTACAATCAAAGGATGTGTCTTGTTGTCACTGATAAACTTCTGGTCTTCATCTTTAAGTGTATTATTGTCGAAATTTAACGCATTAGCTTCGTAATCATAGTTAAATTGATTTTCCAATGTTTGCAGATCTGAAGAAGTGGTATCCGGTTGCTCATGTTTATACTCACAAGGAATCATTCCACATATTATATTTAGAATATACAAAGACCCTTTAAACACCATCACTGCTACTTCTACCAACAATTCAACTCTCGATAATCAACAAAAACCGAAACCACAAGATTAACCATTTAGGCATGTATGAATTTCAAGTGAATTTTTATAAGGAACACGCTCACTATATGCCGGCTTGTGTTTTGCTGCTGTTTTTTATCTGTGTGTTATTGAAAAAAACCTCAAAGCAAAAATTACAAAATTGAAAATTCTTCAATAATGCTTCTTATACCAGGTAGTTTTGGTTTACCTTTGAGGATATGAAAACTTTCATTTTATTTATGGTAGCGAGAGTGTTTCTCGTGCATTAAATTATAACTTGTCGCTATTTTGTTAACGATGCATTTTGGTTTCAGCACTTACATTTTAACGCAGTGTCAGGGATCAGGGGTTTCATGGTTTTTAATTTTTTTTAGCTCTATAATGAGTTATGCAGGTTTCGATTATTTAACAATTTAAAAATAGACCCCTGTCGGCATGTGACAGTTAAAGACGCAGTAATAATATAATATTATTTATGGCTACTAAAATTGTGTTTTTTTATTGAAAGGGGCTCATTGTACATTTATGTGTGTATTCATGACTCACATCAAAACACAATCAGTCAGGCTAGACATAAACAAATAAATGCTAGCCAAAAAGGTAATAATAATGAATAATAACAGTTTTCAACATCAAGCTTTAAGCTTCCTTAATACTATTTAAAAATAGGTTAGTATCATCACAGGTAAATAATACTGTAGTTATAACTTTTTACTAAAATAAATAAATTTGCCATTTTGGCGTTTCTGAGCAAGAAATAATGTGTGGGGCTCATAATACTACCTTTTCTTATCTGAGCTATTTGATTCTAAAGGCTCCCAAAGGGAAAGATTTGGTATGTTGAGATTTGTCCAAAAATTGATACGTTCTATCTGATTGGATGGTAATGGTATCATTTCAACTTGTTTATCAAATCGAAGTGCCCGAATTTTTGATGGATTTGTGACAGGTTCCCAAATATCCACATGCTCATTGGTTTCTGTTTCATAACTGGGTTTCCTATAAGAATGGAAAAATAAAGATGGATACAGGACAGATAAGAAACTGCAAGATTCGAACAATTAGACAATTTTGTCTGTGTTGGTTACAACTTACCCAGTCGAAGCAAAATTCGTTAACAAGTTTATCATTATTGAGCTAAGATCATGATCCGGATCAGATAACTTTTGGCCATCGTATATTGTTGAGTCATTGAAAAGGTAAAACATATCCTGTGGGAACATAAATATTCACGAATAACATACAATTCAAACACAAGTTAACGTCAAAAAATATAGCTTGTAAAAAATATTTAGTCATTAATCACCTCACTGTGAGATGCTCCTGTATGGATTGAATAAAAGACGCATAGATGCATACATAGAAAGAATATGATTAGTTGTACCAGTTGTAAAAAAGTATCATTAATAAAAATGTTATAAAAAATTAAATTACCCCATTCATTTGATTGATATCCGATGCTGTTTGCTAAATTATGATTGCCATCAGAAAATGAAAAATGGTACATATACGTGGGGGCTCCAGTACTGGCGTGTGCTTGCATTCCTTTTACAATTCCAATGGATAAATATCTTTCAGTTACCATCTGTAATTAATTCCATACAAAAAAATGGGTCATATTTAAAAAAAAACAGCAATGATTTGAAGATTTATTACATAATTAAGTTACTTTACCTCAGCAAAAGCACTAAGATCTACTTGTCTGGCAGATTTTCCTTTGAAATAGAAACTTTCTAGTTTTTGAGTTATTTCATCTGGGTTCTTGACTAAGTTTCTGTACTGTAAAAAGACTGGGGCAATGCGATCCCACATCACACGCAGAGGAAATGTCTTCATAAAGGGTAATAAAACTGAAAGAATGTGGGAACAAGTTTGTAAATTAACAAGTAATGATTATTAGTGATTTAGTATCGCTGAAGAAAAAAATGTATGCTTACTAATTATCATAGATTTTCCTTCATCTTTCGTCAGCCCAAAAACGTAAGGTTTTTTTGCAACTGCTCCTGTCTCGTATGCTTCTTCAGGAGAAATTGTCAAAAACGCGTCTGGATGTTCTGGCTCTACTATTGGGGAAAATAATACCGGGGGGACTGGAAACCATTCCTTTTGAAGATACATAAGCGAATATATAGAATTTAGTTACATGAAATGCATGTTGCATGAATACATTTTAGTTAGAAAATCCAGTTTTCCTTATAAAACTTACAAATAATTGCAGCTGTTGAGCAACTAAAAAGTTTGCATCAACTCTTTCGAGGCATCTGCGAAGCTTCAAACTATCTGAGTTTTGACACCTAAATCGGCTAGCAAGTTTATTTGTAAGATCCAGGAGATACTCTTTAGTTTGAACTCCCCAGTGGTGAAAGGCTGTTCCACTGCTGGAGAATGCACTGGTGAAATAATTCCTAGTTGTATTTGAAATCACGTGGAGATGTGTGCTGACTCCACCTGAGATAATATTTCAGGAACCAATACGTTAAAAAACCGAACATCTTCGCTTTAAAAAATTATTTGCTAATTAGATAGAGCGTGTTGAGTTATCCACGACTGCATAGAGCTTTTCCCGGGAAAATTGACTAACCTGCACTGTTTCCCCAGAGAGATACATTCTTTGGATTTCCGCCGAAGAATTCAATATTTTTATGAATCCACTTTAAAGCTAATGCTTGGTCCTGTATAGCGGAATTATAAAATCATAGATGAACTCACATAATACATATCCGATTGCTGTATACAGTTTACGGTACTGTACGGCTTAGATTTGAATGCTTAACTATCTTATTTTTATTGCCTTTAAACCATAATTTCCTGGGAGGTTTTCATCCCCGGTACTAATGAATCCTGTTTATAATAAAACATGATTATTGTCTGACAAAATAAAGCACAGCATGGTATACTATTATAACTGGTTAGAACATACCTAGTGGGCCTAAGCGATAGTTAAAATTGACGTAAACTACATTTCCTCGGTTCATAATATACGACGGCCCATATTCAGTACCTATGTTAATTTAATTTGCAATTCTTCAAGGATATCCCATAGTTTACTAATAGTGTAAAACGTGGTTGTGTTTAAGAAACGAGCAATGACTTACCACTTCCAAATAAAAATGATCTATAAAACAAGAGATTAAAAATATATAGATCAGTGCATAAACTAGACCAAGTGCTGAACTAAAACGTCAAAAATCATGAATAAATTATATAACGCACCCTCCATGAATGAATACGACCACCGGTAGTTTTTCTTGCCCCAGTGTAACTGGAAGCTGTAAATCGTAGCCCATATATATGCAATTATTAGGATAATTTTTATGACTAATTGTTTGGCATGTCTATATACACCTGTAAAATGTCAGCACAATGATAAAAGAACTATAAATACTAGCTTGCCTCGGGAGTATAAATGTTCATGAAAAGGCAGTCTTCACTTCCGTACACTCTTAGCAGTTTTATTATACTTATTTGGGTGCAGTCTGATCCAGGTTTCTTGGCTTGCCTTAGTCCGCGCCAAGGCCGTTTTGGAACAGGAGGCTGTTAAAAACCAAAACGTCAAAGTCAACGACCATTGACACAAAAAAGCATAAAATTTCAAGGACAGCAAATAATATGACTAAACAACTTCTTTATGGATTCTGTCTGGCATTCTTTAAATAAACTTAAAACTATTTACTTTTGTCTGGAAAGCAAGGATAACTACCATGACCATGCATGCATTACTTAATTAGTATTCAATACACAAATAGTAACGTAAATCGTTATCACGGCTTAACACGTGTCTTGATTTAAGGAAAATGGCAAAACTACACATCCGATGGAGCAAGAACTTTCTGGTATACATATATCTGAGTATGAATAATGTATGAACACAGTCCATTAAAATATCTGCCACACCGTCGATTTTCGTACCTGCCATCGATGAGGTCCGGCCGTGGATTCGCCGAAAGGAATGCCTATGAAGTGTGAATAAACAGGTCATCACTTTCACGATTCAGAGAAAATTTAAATAGCATTTTCAAATGCACGATGACCCAATACATAAAGTAATCATTGCTATTGAAGATATCGTACCTTCAAAAGCAAAAAAGTCTCTTCCAATCGTTGACTTCATAACATATCCTTCCAGTGCCCCGCTCAATGTTTCGACGATTGGAAGGACATTTTCTCCAGCAATATTTCTTGCTCTCACTGACTGATCTTTTGGAACGGATAGTATTTCCGGAGTTTGATATTTTGGGTCACATGGAACTAAGCCACACATTAAATTAAACAGAAATACGCCTAATGTTAATATCATGTTAATATAATTGTTGAAAACCAATTAACTTGAATACAGGTTTAGCTTAAAAAATACGTCAATATGGACTAAACAAATATTTTATAAAATGTGGTAGGTAACTGTTGACCATGAATGATGAAGCAAGACTTCTTTTGTCATACTGATGCTCCAGTGCCAAAGTTCATTTGTATTTTCTTGCAAATATTTACTTGTGGGTTGTATATTGCATATTGACCATGACTTCCACACTTGGAAAATCTGACATAATGCATAAGAAGTTGTCCCAAAACAGTTTGTTTGTACAAAATAAATGGAATCAACCAAAACCAGTTTTTGAAGTTCAGTTTCAATAATGAATAGTTATTTTTTTGCAATAATCCTGGTATATGCCATATTGTTAGCAAAGAAGAGGATTATTTGATGCAAAATATTTTTCTTATAATAATATGGTCATATCGTACTCATAAGAATAAGACTTTATGACGTATGTTGTGGACGTATCCAACAAACCTAGTGAATGTGTGGAGTGTTGAGGTAGATATTTAGATGTATTAAAGAAGAATGCACCTGGAACTGATGGAACGTGAATGCCTAAATATTTTGCCGAGTTCCAATCTTCATTTACGCCAGCAAAGTGCAGTGTCCACCTGTCTTGAAATTGCATAGCAGTTGGTTGAACAAGTATTGAGTTGAAAAAAAATGGACAGCAGGCAAGCTGACGCAAAAACTAACTTGCTATATATGAATATGTAATGGAAAACGATTCATTCTAAAATATTTTTTTTTGTTGATGGGATGGACATGCGATAAGCTTAATTATCATCTCCTCAATTCACTTAGCGCGTGTGTACCTTCCGTTATATATTAAATTATAACCTGTAAAACTTTCCACGATATATACATACATACATACATCAATGACTGAGTCATAATCACAATGTTTCTCTGGATAATTTTTACACAGCAAGTTGTGATTTGCTCACGAGCATGTTTTAACAGACATTTTTATAAGCATAAATTAATTATTTTTTTGCCAACATTTCATGTGGTTTCTTGTTGTATCAATAAACCAACGCATTAAAAATGTAAACGTAATATCCGGTTTTTATTGTAATGGGCCTGTACAAGTGTCAAGGTAGATTTTTTATTGTCAACCATTACCGGATATTAAAAACGTGTGTATGTGTATTCCTTTTCCTGTGTATTTCTGGATCATTCGCATGAAGCCTATATATATCATGCTTATGATGTTTTGTCCAATATTATGAACAAGATTTATACGAAGCGGAAGACGTAAACGTAGGATCAATATTGATAAATAGAATTCATACTCCCACTACATATCAGATCAATTTGATGTCATGTCAAATCCAGTTCCTTGTATTTAGTATCCATATAAGATATTTTGGACCATTCGATTTTGGAAACTTATGAGAATCCTCTCATATAATCCACATCAACTTACGTCATATCTTCTGAAATTCAAGATACATCTTTGAGCTTGCTAATTGAAAGTACCTTTGTTGCTTGTACACACATATTTCATAAATAAGTCACTTAGTATTGTACACAAACCAATTTGTACTTAGTGTTATATGTAAACAAACATTTTATACTCGTATAGTTGTAATATAGAGCTTTTGCTTGGTCAGTATTCTGTGTTGTCTAGTCATGACTATCTCACAAAGTGTATAACGTTGAAACCATTCACCAGAGCACAGTTTTTCTTCGTAATCGCTTCATTTGTCTTTCTCGACCTATGGGAATTAATTCATATATTCTCTCTAGAACACTGTTCTTTACACCATTTTTTATCTTAATTTATAAAAAGAAGAATAAGATACCACTCATCATTTATCAATCTAGCAATCCTGACAAATCGTACTAAACGATACAAAAATGTTGTATCCCACCAAGAACTGTAAGCAAGAGATTTTTTCGAATATTTATTGTTTGCATGCTATTTTTTTAAAGATGTGTTAACAAAAGGCTACTGCTGTATACATCTGTAAAAATAATTGCATGTATGAGTATATAGCATGGTACATTTTAGCTGGTAACATCACAGTGAGTATTATACTAATGAACATAAAATAAAATCCCTAAAGCACATATTTAACAGATTCTTCACACGTCAAACAATGGATTTGTGAGCTTGGGATCGGTTTGGCCCAGGTACAACCAAAAGTTGATTCGTTTTTTATATGGCTCTGGAATCATTCGGATATCTCTGTTGAGAAGCAGGTATTCTATATTTGTGGGATCCACGGGTTCCCATATTCGCACGTGGACATTATTCGGTTGAGTAAGTAGGGGCTCCCTAAATAAATTGAAATACATAACAAAATAGTGTATGTGAATAATATGTATATTTTTCTTATTATAATTTGCAAGAATAATGTTTATTTATTAAACCATACCCTTTAGCAGCAAAGTTTGATATAAGGCTTGTCATAACATTTGATAATGTTAGTTCATCATAATCATCCCTTTTGAACCCTGTGTAATACAATGAGCTATTCAAGAAGTACATGATGTCATCCTGATGTTGTGTTCCTGAAATAAAATTTAAAGATGCTTATTAACCAGTTGAGCAAGCGTGTGGAATTAATATTCAAGAATGTTAATTTTTACCCCATTCTGAGGGCCGTCGGCCAACAAGACTTCCTAAACTGTACTTCCCTTTGAAACCAAATACATAGGCATATGTAGGGGCAAACTGAGAATGCACTTTGATTGCTTTGTGAATTCCTGGCATGAAGAGTCTATCACCAAAAGCCTAGTAAAACGATAAATCAAACATTATCTCAAAGGTTCAACAAAAATAGAAATTTACGCGTCAAAACTAACTGTTTAACTTACAGCAGCAATTCTGCTTTGAGAAACGGTCAACGGTGAATTTCCCCCAAAGTAGAATCTTGTAATCCGATCTGTGATTTCAGTTACGTTACGTGCGGTATACTTGTAGTCCAAAAATATTGGAGCCAATTCTTCCCATCGGGATCGTAAAATTCCTTCCGTGAAAAAGCTCTGTAGGAATAATATTCCTAAATATCCTTCCTGAGAGGTGGTAGTGAACATCCATGGCTTTGGGTCGACTTCTTGCAGAGAATAAACTGCATCTGGCTTCTTGGTAAGGTAAGCTTCATAATCAGGTGGCTCTATCACGGGGGAAAATAAGGTAACAGGGAAAGGCGAAAATTCCTTCAAAACGTAGAACAAATTAACATATTTGTAGGTTGAACATGTAGTACAAATTACTTGTTAATTTCATTCCCTTATCATTTAAATTAATGTTACAACTCACTAGAAGCCTGTACTGTGCCGAAACTAGTTCCACAGGGTTTTTCTGACGCAAGCATTCCACCATATCTGATGTGTCTGGATAATTACAATTTACATACAACGCCAGTGTGTCTGTCAATCTCTTTGATTGTTCGGGTGAATTGATAGCCCAATGCGTAAATGCAGATCCACTGAAGGAAGCACCAGCTTGAAAATACTGCGTTGTTTTATTTGCTATCAAGTGCAAATGTGCACAAGCTGCTCCACTGCTATGGCCTATTAATATTTCAAACAATGTTGTCAAAAACTGTGACATGATGGGATGCAACCAAATAAGAATTTTTAGTGACAAATTCACACACACTCACCCATTATGCTAATACGTTGTGGGTCTCCACCGAAAGAGTGTATGTTATCGTATACCCACTTTATCGCTAGTGCTTGATCCTTCAAACCGAAATTTCCGGGCGAAATTTTATCTCCTGAACTTAAGAACCCCAGTACTCCTAATCTGGAACGTGTATATAATATATTGGAATGTAGTTTATAGAACTGAGAATTTTAAAATTCTTATTAAAAATCAATTTACTGCTGTACCTATAATTAAAGGTAACTAAAATGACATCCCTGTCCAATAAATAGGACGGACCAACGTCGTCACCTTGTCCATAATAATACGATCCTCCGTGTATCCATATTATTACAGGAAACGGTTCAAAGAAGACTTGTTTGCCACTTCCATCAATGTAAGGAATCTATGATATTTAGGGAAATGGATATATAGATCTAATCTAGCATACATGCTTTGCCTTTAAACAGTAAAGTCAACTCTTACCTGAGGAGTATACACGTTAAGGTACAAACAATCTGATAAAATAAGTTAGAAAATTATTTTTCAGAATTAAAACTCCAATTTTGTGTGCATTTCATAAATGAATTATCACTATACCTTCTTTCCCCACAATTCTCAAAACTTTCGGTGTACTCAGTTGCAGACACTCGGGCCCTGGCTTTTTAGCCTCTCTCATTGCACCCCAAGGCTCTTTTGGCACGGATGACTGTAAAAAGCATATATATTCATAATGTTTTGACCACAGCTATATGCCAATAATCAATACTAATTAATGTCAACTTTCTTACACGAAACCGATAGAATCCAAGCGGTGGCTCTGCAAAGGGAACACCTAAAAAATTTTTTTTGAAAATTTATGAAATTTTGAATTTTTTTACGGCTACTTGTTGAGTTTACCAATGTACCTTCAAACGCATAAATTCTTCGTCCCCCCTGTGTTCTCATAATATATCCCTCCAAGCCTCCCAGTTTTGTATCGACATGAGGTTCCAACATGAGCACTTCTGAAAATATAGCTGTCGAGGCACTAGTAGAAGCACTTACTTCTTGATCGTCTGCTATCTCTGGATATGGCATTTTTACGTCGCAAGACACGATAGAACACAGGACATGGACTAAGAACGTCGTTATTACAGCCATTTTGATCAGACAATCTTCTCACAATCACTTTTATTTTCACAGCTGCATTCATTGGAAAGGACAATCCGCTTGCCTTTCCTAAAACACCTACGTAATTTAAGTTTATTTTGTTGGTTTGGTATGAGATCAGATAAGTTAGTGCAAATAATACCACTGCACTGCACTTAAACAGCTACCGCAAAGCCTCGGGCGTTACTTTACTCTCTTTTTTACAATGTGCATTTTGTAAAAAGTACACTAAATGAACATTCGTATTAGTAATGTAGCCCATTATACAGAGGATGTTGTTCGTCCGTCACACTTCATTTTCATCTGTGCCTGCAAACCTCTTTTATAACTTTCGCTTTCAAAATATTTAACATTTTATAGCATTTCATGCAATGGAGCACATGATCGTCGGAAGAGGAACCCAACACAAAACCAGTTATGAAGATTATGACATTTGCACTGTGTACCAAACCCAAACACAGGCATAAACTATTTCACGTTTGTTATTTAACAATTTCAATTATATGTAAGTGTGACGGTAACTGCTTCTGTAATTTTTTTTCAAATAGCACAGCCGTCTCCTTTACGTGACATGCTAGACAAACATCATCTTTTCGAAATATTGCTCCTTGATGCGATTTTCAATAATTAGTTATTCCACAGTTTACCGTATCAAATTAATGCTAACTTAACATAAGCTCGTGATACTATGACCTTCTCAAGGGACAACAACAGAAAGACTGTTCAAGGATTTTGGATTATACTCATTCTGAACTATTGTGATTGATGAGTGATCATTCATGATGCCTTGTTTAGTAGCTAGATACATAAATAAGTATATATATTATAGTTTGTAGGTAGTTAGAACTTAAGAAAGTGTATTGTATACTAGGTCATAATATGCACCTACATAGTATCGTTGATCATTAAAAGAAATGCCTAAAGATGCTGTGCAACAAGTGTAAATTATGTGTGTAATCCTAACTTGGGTTCAATTGAAAAGTTGCAAATTTATTGCCCTGCCTTTCATTTGAACAGTCACGAAATATTTGTAAACAGAGTATTTTTTATTGTCTCAGGGAACTGGTGCCATTGATTACCATCAATAATACTACAACATAATACCATGTTTGTTCATTTTAAAGATGTGTAAGCTGGCGTGCAATAATATTCATACTCTTATTTCATTTCACTATTTTTCCCATCATTGGACACTTGCACTACAACAGGTGCTTTCATATATTGTGCATCTCGATAAGAACGTGTATACATGAAGTATGAAGTCATTGGATTTCATAAGATGCAACTATAATTTGCCCAGATAAACATATGTATAATGTGTAAGCTGCAATTGTGCACGATATTACTTTTAAACTGACCAGAAAAAAAAATGACAGAAACTTTTGCCACAAAAAATCACCTCTAAGTTATATGACCACAAAAATTGTAAACAGTACAAAAATAACGACAGACGATAATGACAATGCATTTTCATGCCATGATAAAAATAACGAACAACTCATACGTAACGCCAACAAGAATACCAAGTTGACAATTGCTGTGAATTCCCATAAAGCACTCGCATAATACCAGGTTATGATGACCAGTTTGTGCCATGACATGTAAATGTAATGAGTATGAGAGCCTGTGAACAGCACTATGCCCAGAAATGAAGGGGGTATTTATGAATGTGACATAATTGATGGTAACAATAAAGTATGTAGAATAAATGATATAATGTGCCTTGATTATTGAACTTCTCGCTCAACAAGTTTGTAGTTTTGCAATATCTACCATACAATTCATTGAAAGTAGCAATTAAATGAAAATTAATTCTCATTGATGAAGTAACATTTCAACAAGTTTATTTACTTTTAATTTTTTCTATAAATTAAATATTAAGCTTCCATTAAAATGTGAATAATTTTATTTCTTATGGAAATTCGTTTAAATCAATGTTGTGGATAAACTAGGTATATAAGTCAAGGCTTAGTTTGTTAATTTCGTAAAACTATTGATTGACATAATATTTTGAAGACCACCGGATGAATTATTGTGATCATATATCGTAAAGGAAAACAGTGAATGACAATGATCCCATTGAATATAAATTAATTCCATAAAAAATTGCTTAGGCATCACATTCAGTTTAGATTTAGATGCCATAGTTTAGTTCAATTTGTACAAATATTTTTAACAAATTTTTAACTTTAACATTCATTATCTTAATGTCGATAATTAAACCGCGTTTAGATTAATTTAAGTGTGTCCAAAATGAGATAATTCGAAACATAATATTTGAAGTAATATTTTTGATAAACATTTTTATATTATTTTTTTATACTCATTTTCAATTTTTCGAGACTTTAGGATAACATTTAAACGATATAGCGAGGTAAAAAGGGGTAAAATATTTATTGCGGTGGTATAAACTTTAACTAAAGCTATCAAGATTGAATCAACTCAGATAATTGCCAACTTCAAAGCAAGGAATGCTTGCTTTTGATAACTATTTGAATTTATTTATTAACACAGTTTTACAGTGTACTCTTGTAGTTCAGAATCCATTTCTTTCCATTTCATACAATTATTTTCGTGGCCTTGGCCTTATGATAGCATGAAAATATTAAAGGGTAACGGAACATTTTTGTAAAAACGAATTTAGCATTCGCCAAAAAAAAATCTGACATAACAGCATTAATTCTAGGAGCAAAAACGGTCAACATTATATAGTGACCTTAGACAGAGCATTGAGCTATAACACGAGGATGACTTTGTGCACGCGTCATAAACACATTTTGATGTCCGGAAATTAGTCATACAACCATATACTATTATATTCTCTTCAAAATCAATGTCAATCACAATATCCTCTCGCCCTCCTTAACCTAAATATTAGTAATCATTTGACGATAACGCATATGAGGATTTTTTTTCGTTTTCCTAGATCCTCTTGTATGCATACAGTATGATGATTCACAGAGGGGAAGTAATCTTAATAACGCATCATCACTGAAATCATCAAAAATTCGTTTAAATGGAAAGGATCCAATGCTTGCTTATTAAAAAATAATGATTAATGTCCATTAGCCAAGTTGATTGTTGCAGGCAGATAGTATATTCTTGTGGTCCATCATTTTCATAAGGTATTTTGTTTTACATTATGCACATCGAACAACGTATTATTATTATGTTGTAGTTGTAAACCCCAATTGATGTAAATTGTGAACAAATTGTTGAGATGTTCATCAGGTATAACTATACAGAAAGAGTGAAGGAGTTTGCAAATAATGATAAGTTCTATCTTTATCTTTGAACTAATGTCGTATCTTATGATAAAAATGAAGATGTCCCTTTATGAAGTTAAAAGAATCCGAAATTGACATTTTCCCTGCAACAGTTAACCATTAAGAAAATTATTGCATTAAGAAATTTATACAGTAATTTGCAGTAAATTTAGTCATTCATCTCTAATTTGACAAAATGAGCTGGATATTAAAGCTAAGTGAATACTTAACTTCAAATTATCTGTGAATTATTTGAGAAAAACGACTTTATTTACTCGCGATGTATATTTCCGGTAGGAAATTTATGAGCTATAGCGTTAACTATCTTACCTTATCTACATGGCAAAATGTAATCCTTCTGTTAAACATGCAGTTAAACCTCTTTTTCTCATCACATCATTTTAATCCTCTCTCGAAATTACTATGAAGCATGACGTGGAGACATTGGTTATGCTTTACTTGTTGGAAGTTTCGAAAAAAAATGTACAAAAATTCTTAACGCATAATATTTGTTTGATTAGTAGAATTTCTTATTGTTAGTAAATGATAACTTGGTGGAACTGTATTGGTGACACTTCCCACGATATGAAATGTAATTGCATGTTCATTATAGTTAAAGGCTAAAAACATTTAGTTAATTGCATGTACACAAACATAGTGACGATAATTACTGCAGATGATGTGATGAGTGATCAGATCCGCAATGTATTGCATTGTAATACCGTTTGTTGTTTAATAACTCGTAACGCAACAGAAGTAAACTAATAATTGAACGCCGATGCACTCTGTTACTACTGCATCGCATCAAAGATCATGATAAGCTTGTAATTTTTTTTGCACATGCGAATCGTGTATTTCGTCGTTGTAACATAGGTATGCGATTTCTTTGTAGGTCTTCTGTCATCTTGTTCCATACCTTGTGAACTCTCAAACAATCTTCGTGTTCAAATGCATGACAAGTGGATACGTTACCGTACAATATCTCATATTAAATTTTGCAGTATTTTTTTTTACATAATTTGATACAACGTAGATGTATTGGTAACGAAATTAACTCTACTTCATTTTTGTTAAATAGCAGGAACAGTTTCTTCAGAACTGCGTTTTTATAAATAAAATTGCGTAACTAAACGCATCTCATTTCATTCCTCTTCCTGAAGCCGTGGAAAGGTGAGTAAGTTGCAAATTACGGACGGACACAGCAGACACTCCATTTTTTAGCCATTTTGAATTATTTCAGAAAGGTAAGTCTACTTCTTTACTGTTACATTGTAACTAGGTTTAGTTTAGATTATTCAACAAAGATCTGTAATGCATACATATATAAGTGCCACAAATATCAGAGTTAGTTGCCGGTAGATGGTAGAAAGTAAAAACTGCCATGGCATGAGATGTGATAATTATCACTATTAATGCCCCGTGTCGTTGCATTAAATGGGGAGGAACGTTGTGCAAAGTGTCAATTACAAAATGCAGTGATATTAAAGCGTGTGTAAAAAGTGCAGCTTGTGCAATGATACAATTGATAGTTTTAATTGAAAATCAAGTTTAAAGTGGGGATTTGTCGGCTGTTGGTGCAACGCCTAATATACTGTCGGCATTTAGTGCAATGCAAGACAACATTTCATAAGAACGATCAAGAACTGACTTGTAGATATAATTTCAGTGTGACATTGCTGCAATTAAAATATAAAACAAAAAAAAACTTTTTTTTATAGTACTCAATATTGTTTGCCTGAGGAAAGACTGGAAATTAAAAAGGCTTTTAAAATATAACTTTGACAAATAAGTTCAGGACACTTTTAACGCAAGGAATAGATGTTTTAAATAATTTTTATCTCAACAGAATCTCATTAGCTCATTATAAAATATCTACAAAAATACTAGTATCCAAATCAATCTAAATTCTGTCATATTGGAAATAACTTTTTATGAAAGTAGGACAGTTAATTAAACATTACAAATGAGAGATGAGAAATTAGCCGAATCATCTGAAAATACTTGTTGTTTTAAGCCAACTCCAATTATTCTTATTCAGAAGCACATGACGCGTAGACCGCAATGCGTGACGAGAAGGTTACTAACCTAGCTCACATGGCAAGTAATATTCTTGTACAGTCCTCCCTTTTGGTCAGACACTTATTGTCTTTGTGCAGTCTTACGCGTACCTATAGTTAATGAGGCGCTAGTAATTCACAGTTCCTTTTCCTAAACAAAAACTACAGCCGCCAATACAATTAGGTAAAAAAACGCATATGAGCATCGCCAAGTATGATGCTGATGAGGATAAAACTACCTGTAGCCAGCGACATAGTTCTCATGAAACCATTAAATAACACTTGCTTTCATAGAGAACTCGATTTTAAGTCAAGGCTACTTTTCGTCACAAGTCACTTGACATGGGGAACATGCTTCAAGTTGGAAATGGGAAGTTCTTCCAACGCTAGATTCCTGAAATAAATTTTGCATCTTATATTTAACAATGTTGTAAGCAGACAGACATGAAACATTTACGTACTAAAAATAATTATATTGGCAGACAGCCGACAACAAGGGCCTTGACTAAACTTGAATTCGTCCATCATCTTTAAACCCAACAACATAAGCAGCAAACCATGTTTGATTTTATACATTGCTTCTTTCTTAAATGTCAAATGATTCATTCATCAGTTCCAACTTACTGATTTTGGTGTTGGCTGATTGGTATTATTTCTATAATGATATCAAACTAAACTGTGGTCTATAATTTTTTTCAGGATTTCATAAAATTGTACTACATGAGAACAATTCCCACAATGGCACTCCAAAAAGAATACGCAATTGCGTTAGTTATTGTCGCGGCGTTTTCTGTAGAATGTCTGACGCAAATCAACAATTCGGAAAACAGTAAGATTAAAATTTTGGAATTAAAGTAAAATGTCATCAATTTTCTTATGCATTTTTTATGTTAACATTTTCAGGTCCGAGCTACAAAATAGCTGACTACATAGTAAAATCGTTGGAAGCTTTTCGTAAATACATGGTTGAAGGAAATAATGAAATCCAACTGCCTGTGCTAGATCCTGTTCCAATGGAATCTTTTAATTATTCTCTAATCAACACAGCTATTGGCTTTAGAATGGAAATTTCTTTTGACAATCCATCCATAACTGGTCTTTCCAAATATGAGCTCACAAACATCAGTGTAACAGGTCAAGGGGAATTCGAGCAAAACCTCAAGATGAACATTTTGTTCCCTCATATTGAGGTTAACAAATTGGCACTAAACTTATATAGAAGCATAAGGATAACATAAGTTGGAAGTGCATGCATGATAATCTTCAAGTTCTTGTTTCATCTATTCAGGTGAAGGGATTGTATGACGCTAGTGGAACTGTGTTTGGATTCTTCTCCTTATCTGGAAAAGGTGACTTTGAAATCAACGGCGCAGGGCAACATCTTTCTGCTGAGGCCGCACTTAAAGTTATGAATGACACTTATTTCATTGAGGACATCAATTCTACATTTAACGGAGGTCGTGTGAAAGCCCGTTTTAATGACAACACCAACTTTGGAAGAGGTAGTTTAATTTTTTTTAAATCCATCATGAATTGAAATAGTAGAATCTAGATAGTTGTATGGTTTTCTTCAAAGGGTAGTTATTGTTGATAAATTTTACTTACTTTAGTAGGTGATTTCACTGGATTATTCAGTGAAATGTTAGCAGCAATGGGCAATCAAGTTTTCAACAACCGCCTGAAACCAGTCATTACAGCAGCCATGAATGAGTTCACCAAGGTAGGTATTTAACAGTAATTATACCATCTTTTGTACAACATAAAAAAGTGAGAGAGAGGAATATTTAAAACTACTCGAATTTTTTTCTACTAAAATAGGATTGGCTTAATGGCGCTTTCGGAGCAGTTACCATAAATGACTTCTTCCCACACACTCAGCAAGTAACAGCCCGAGTAATGTCTGAAGCCGTCAGTGAAGTTTCACATTAACATCCTGCAAGGCCAAACTTTAAAAGTTTGTATGCCAATAAATACTCAAAAAGCCAATCTGCACATTATCAACCATGACAAGTTTTGTTATAATTGTCATCATTGACTTATCATGAAACGCTTTAATTAAGTTATATCAAAAAATGTACATAGATTCTAACAAAAAACATTTAGAACAAAAAGTTAAATTCTGGATTCATTTACACCTTAAAGGACATCGATTTTGAAAAAATATGCATAGCATTTGTAGTACATTGAGATACATTTGTATTATAAATAAATAAACGATCAAGATTCGAACGATATTTCATAAAATCAAAAGAAAACGTGCATAGCTTTTTTACAACAGTAAGCTTACATAGCGAATGAGATGACGGATAGCAGAGCAATAAAAATGCCAGCTACATGAAAAGTTATAAGTCGAAACAAAGACATATTTATCTCAAGTAGCATAGTATTGTTTTTTACATGGGGACAACATCTAACTTAATTATGGCCTTTCCCCTTTCGTTCATGGTAGCGCATATTCCATAGTCTCCATTATCTATCCACAAGCGTATTGAGCCAGCCTGTTGAAACCAGATTTTAGTAATTGCAGTAAAAAATTATTTTTAGAATTTCAAAAAGAATGATGACAGCTCATCATCAGGAATAGTAATACAAAATTATCATAATTGCATGTTGGTAACTTACAGGACACATTTTTCTGTCAGGTCGCCCGTAAAATGTCTCATCATTGTACATTCGATTGAACAAAGAACTCCCCACCAATCCAGAGTTTACACTGCTATCATCCAAAAATGCAACTCCAAAATGGTTCCTTTCCGCTAATTGGTTATATGGAACGGAAAACATCACCGCGAATCTCATGGGAGTGTCGCCGATTTGATATGTTAACACTCCTTTGACGCCAAGTGGTGCATCCCTAAAAACAAGTTCAACACAATTAATCTCTTATCTGGAATTGGAAAGTATTTGCTTTACATTGCAAGTGATTGAAAATCACTGTCAAGTCAAATACTGATAACAAAATATATATTATGAGTTAATTTTAACTGTCAATGGGTTCTTCGACACAACATATTATACATACATTGCAGATTCATACCGTTTCTTTGCAAATGAACACGCCTCTCTTGTTTTCGGCTGTATTACTGATTGTGGGGAGTAGTATGGCATACCAAGAAAGTTGTAAAATGATGGTGATCTTAATGCCAAGTTAAGATGATTAGCTGTTAACAAAGTAAAATACATTCACAATTCAACAATAAATGATACTTACTACTTACTTGTGTTACAGAACTGAAATATATGTGTAATATATATTGTGTTTGTGTTTTATATGCTTAAAAGCTTACAAATTTGAATGCTGCAAGTTCTGTTGCTTCTTATCCCGTTTGACAGCAGCTCAACAGATTTTCCATTCAATGAAATTCCAGGATACGTTGACACCAGCACGCTTGACATTTTGGCTTTCACTTTGGGGCTCAGGTACGATGGTGCATTCGTATCGTAAGAGTACGAATAGTATACCTGATTGTTCACAAAAACAGATGCGAATCACAAAAGCAGATATGACAAACTATTTTTAGTTCAGATTGCACACTTTAATAGACATTCACTGTTCACAGTTTGGAAAATGACGGCAAGAAACCACCTACTAGGCTAAGCTATTCTTCGAGAGATGATGACACTCTTGGTTTAGGAAACGGACTGACCAAACTGAGTGAGGATCGTTAGTAAGTGAATACACAAAAAATATGATTACATATTTAACTGCCTGACATCACAACCTTTCTTTTACGCATTTTCTACTAGGTATGTTAAGAACAGTGATTTTTAAAACAATCTTTAAATGCTTCACTGCTTTACTCAGGTTTCATGTCTTCGCACATTTAGCGGCTGAAAATAGTATCTTTGGCCATATCATGTTGGGAAGGTGCTAATTAGTCATGCAAAAAGACAAATTAATGCAGCCAATCACATCGACACGAAGATAATTAGCTGAGGAAAAGCGAGCTCTAGTTATTAACTTGGAAATACATATTTAGTGTCTCAACATCTCAACAAGTCGTCACACTCGACTCTTTAAAAATGAGAAGAATTAAATTTTTGCACATGTCTGAAATTATAATTGCTGAGCAGTGTGTGCTCATATAAAAGTTTACTTGAGAAGAATTATATATTATTAATGTGCCAAAAATGTTCATGTTGGGAAAGAGCATGATTACGTATGCGGATGATGATAAGGTAATAAGTAAACTTTGAACTATCATACTAAAAATTATTATTATTTGATGATTAAGCTGAAGCATTTATATTGTGGATTTAGAATGGCAGTATTATAGGATGACAAGCATAAATAAACACAAAACGCAATAAATTCGGTTTGCTTTCTTTGTGCAGAAATTTTTAGGACTTGAATTGTGTGAATGACAGATGCTAAGTTCGCAGTGTAGTACTACCACACAAAAAATCACAGGTGAGTAAATTATGTAATGCTAAGTTAATAACTTGACTTGTCTAAGTGTAAATGTGTTTTCTGCTGATCATATTTGATAAATAAATTTGAAGTGCATTTTCGATCAAATATTCTACATTTTTCCAGGGATTAGTATGCTAAGTTATTCTGATGTACCGTGTGGCTCTGTTAAACTAGAATTAAATTAGCTTGCTTGTCATATGAAATAAGATGCATGACTGCGAAAATAAAAATTCGTTCGATGTAACGGAACCAATTAGAGCTTCTCAGCAGCTACGTCTTATAAATAAGTAAACATGAATAACAAAAGTGATCATAAACACAAGTCTGATCTTATGTAATGGTCGATTTAATTAAAACAATAAGTTATGCAATGCTAAAAACATTACCTTAGAATCGGAGTCTGAGTCAGACATGATTTTTTTTCAATTTGAGTTGATGTTCAGATTAGCGGTGAAATTCTGAGGAAGGCAAAGGGACAAACAATCAAATTAGTAGTTCCGAATTCCGACAAAGCAAAACACTTAAGCGATCCAAAAGCAGGGAATACCAAATTAAAATATAATATTGTTGTGTATGACTGTTCACAAAAGGTTTCTTTATTTCTCAAAACGTAATCGTCCAAAATTAAAATCCTCCAACTATTTTGCTCATCTTCTGAGCTCAACGGTGAATGGCAACTGATTGATTAACCACCAAGTAATGTTGAGAGTGGACTGATGATCTTGTTCATCGGAATGAGCTTTTGAGCTATATGGATTATTATGAATGAATAAACTTCGTTATTCTTGCTCTTTTTTTGCATTGTTGCCTTAAGTAGAAACGGATGGCATCGTTAATTGATATTTTGTGCCTTGTCACTGTTATTGTTACAATTTGTATTGATGCGATACGATATACTTTGAACATTCCAAACGTATCACGTATCTGAGTGGTGGTGTGTGTTCGTTATTGAAAGGTGTGTGCTTTTTTATATTTTTAGGGATGAGTCTACCCAAATTATATTATGTTTATTATACAAATTGGTGTCGCTATGTGGCGACCACCATGTCATGACAGTCGCGCGACGGTGCGGTGTTGTTGTGTGCGCAACTTGCTTACAAATTTGTATTTGTTTTTTTGCAAAATCTATCTGCCCCAAGGTCATGGTCAATGTAAATTTATTTAGTTAAGTGAATTTTCTAGTTTCGACAGTAAATTTATTAGTGATGTAAACAGATACGAATCACATTTGTGCACACATTAAAAAAATACTTGTGGTGTGCCTACTTGCGCTGCGCTATTGTCTGAGGTGATGGTGATATTGGTGATGGAAAAATTATAATATCCGCTATTTGCTTTGCTTACCTGTTAAATATGTGCTCATCCATATACATATATTGATTAGGAAGACGCAGTTATACCAAATGGATATGCGTATAATATCACTACTTTTTTATGATGATCAATATGGCAGTTAGTTGGCAGTTGCCATATTGTAAACTTTATTTTATCGACAGTATCGTCTCACTTGTGACATCTGCATTGTTGGAAAGTGGCCAAACATGTAATTAAATGTTTATGTATGCGCAGACTTTATAGCAATATATTTTCAAGTGGTACTGAACGCCCATGATGTAAACGACCTCAGACTTTATGTGACAAAAAAGGATGCTCCATCTTCCGATCACAAACAATATATGGTAATTTGGAACTGTTAAATTTTTTATAGAACAAGTTATGATGATACTTTTTTATATGAAATAAATCACTTTTCTAGTTTAATACTGACAATCATTTTTCCATTCTTAATTAATCACAATGTGAAAATTAAAATACGTTGTTTAATAAGTAGAGAACGGTAACAAATTTACAATATAAAAGAGGAAGTTTTGTAACAAATACATAAATGGATTATTTCAAGGAAAAATATTCAATTTCTAGTTTTAAACCGAAGTTCCAATTCGACAATCGGTCGCGATCCAAGATTGGGATCAACTTTAATAGGAACAGGAGTACTTTCACAAGGCTCAATTGAAAAATTGTAGACCAAGTATGCAAGCGCAACTTTTGCTTCCATTAGTGCAAAACGCATACCAAGACCTATAGAATTGATAATAATAATCATCAATTATTGGATAAGAACATTGAAGGTAATTTAAATGCAAAACTTTAGAAAAATTGCGTCCAAAAACTTACAGTTTCGAGGTCCGTGACCCCATGGCATATACGTGTATGGATTTCTCTTTGCCTTTTCCTCTTGATTAAACCTCATCTCAGGATCAAATTTGTCGGGATCAGGGTAATACTGAGGATCACGATGCATAGCACTCACAGTCATGAAAACAATGGTGTCCTTTTCAATTGTGAGATCAGTGCCAGGGAGCTTGTAATCCTTGGTGCACCGTCTTTCAATTCGTGTCCCTGGTGGGTACATCCGTAGAATTTCTGCACAAGACAAAGATTGTTGTTAATGTTATCATTGTGACACAGTAAATTAAGCTACATACATTTTATGCAAATCACATAAGATTACTCGTGTTACCGGAGATAAATTTATCCATGTAGTCCATGTGAACAATAGAATCATAGTCAACTTGCCCATCCTTGTCCTTCATAACTTTGCTAATCTCTTCGTGAAGTTTGCTCTGCACGTCGGGATGGAGAGCAAGAAGGTACACCGCGAAACAAAGGACACTTCCTGTTGTGTCCAGCCCGGCCAGAAAGAAAAGCATACTTTGTGCTGTGATCATTTCATCTGTCAAAAGTACTTTTGCCTTTCCTTGTTGCTCTCCTGCTTTTTCTAGCTGAGCATCTTTTTCAAAGCGATCCAATTCGGATTCGTCTGTTTTCAGTTCACCCCGTCTTGCTTCGATCATCATTTGTAAGAAATCCTCCCTTTTCTCCTTAGAACTTTCTCTATTTTTTAATGCAGTTTTACAAATGTTTTCGAAAAAGTCCATCGACTTTGCGTCAGTAATTCTCAAACCAAATCTTGTTAAAAAAGGAAGAAAAAAGACTACGAGCACCTTTGCTAATTTCATTAGTGAAAATTCCGATTGTCTTTGGGACATTTTATAGAACATCGAGTTAGCGTCGAGGAGAGAATTTGTTCGCAGCCCAAACGCGGTAGAGCCAATTACATCCACTAGATATCTACTGAAAGCTTCTTTTACCACGACATCACGTGTGCC
>JAQFZH010000102.1:0-52460 GCA_034695485.1 Entomobrya nivalis | reverse complement strand
GTATGATGAGGTCACCACCACCGAAATATTCAGTGACGGTGAAAGAGCACTATAACGTGCTTTAGGCATTTTGATATGATTATATCTTTTTGGCTGCATATAAACATATAAATATTGTCGGACATTTGATATTATTCTGTTATTATTACAAAAAAAGAATAAGAAAAAGTGTTCCACCATTACCACCACCACCGCACCGTGAGAAGAGGTTATCGGTATCACACCAAACCACACATACACCACCGGCATTACTTTTTTCGGATCCCAGCAAACAATGCAATGATGGGATAAGAGAAAGAAAAAAAGAAGGGATGATAATCAATCATCATTTAGACAAATCCACCCTCACAGTCGTACAATCACCATCAAACCACCCTCACACCGCATCTAAAACCACCCTTCCTTGTTACAATATGGGCATATTGCCATTACCACCTATGTATGTCAAGTCACAATGATAGGAATCCTGTGATAAGGAAGCCGGGTAAAGGCTGCCGAAAGAATGAACGTTTTTACTCCATTTCTCTGAAGATGCTTGCCTAATAAGATACAAAGCATAGCAATGTTTTCCATAGTAACAAAAACAAATGCATTCAGTGCCAAAGCAGCCATTAAGAAAGTGAAGTTTTGTAACAAAATTATTTGCATATGTTTGTGAATTCATTAGCCTATTTTTTCTCAAAGCTGAACAAAAATGTGACTCAATCAATTCAATGTATTTTGTAGTTGTTTACAATTTTCAGAAACACTTTCTACAGAATAAACGCAAATATTCATTTATCAAGAAAACAAAGATATTTGTTTCGTGTGAATTTTCATGGCGCCATAAGCGGAATTGACCGTGCGTTGCATTGCATGGCAACAATATATACTGTCAAGGTATGTATGTCAGTTGCATTGCATGTTCGGTGGTTCTTGTAGTTTTTTTGGCAAGCTTTAAACCAAAAATATTTTAATATCAAGAGCACAACGTAGAAAGCGGGACAAAATGACGAGAATAATAGAATTCCACAGTACAGTCATATTTGCAGAAAAATAGTATCAACAGAAGCATTAGAGCCTAATATTTTCGACTACATACTACTGACACTCTTTCTTTGCGTTGCATGCATGAATATTTATTGTGTGTGCTTTCCAAGTTTACACACTGTCAAAAATTATACTGTTGTTGTTTTGATCAAAGTTATTGCAGAAGAAGAAAAACACTGACATGTAATAATGCTGAAACAGCACATGTCATGCAAATTCGTTACTGAGCGCACTGCAGCTGTCGGTTAAATTGTCCGTTGAAAGTGACATTATTACTTTTGCAATTCCTAATACAAATATTTCCATGCAATGCAACCACAGAATTCACCACAGCATACCAAAGCTTGAACCTTAGTTTTTACCATAATATGCATTATTACTGTTTTTGTGAGCGCTGCTAGGCCAGTAGACAATATTGACTATGCGGAAACCGTGAGTAATAATAAAAATAAAGAAGTAATTTGAAAGTACTTTGAAAGTAGTAGTTGCCGTTTTTCTTCTTATCAGATAAAAAAATGAAACTGAGAACTAAACAAATAAATGTAAGTGTGGTAATTTGGCAGAGAGTCGGCAACATACGGCAATAAAAATTTCCTAACGCTCGCAAAATAAACAACTTACAGTAATAGAATTCTCCTTTTATAAAAAAAATCAAATTATCATTAGATTTATTTGTAGCCTGACATTACATAATTGTAAAACTGGTATATGAGTATGTATGGAATGTACATGAGTGGTTGGTAGGGGAGGTCAGTAGTCAAATTTTGATCCATTTCCTAAGTAATAATCAGTTAATTTACTTTTCGGTCACGTGATAACAGGTCTATTTCTTTGACAACTCTATTATTCCGTTTATGATATTATTAAAAATGTATTAGTCCTGTTTATTTTATGTAGAGAGATGATTTGTATTACAGAACTTGCGTCGTGTGTATGGTTTTACTACCAATTTTTTCTTGGATGTCTTCGTCGTCGTCTTCCTAGCTTGAGACGCCATGTCATTCGAGCCAGCCACCCAGACCAGACCTAACCAACCATCCACCCACGCCTACATGCACGCAACTTTTACCAAAACAAATTTTTATTTGACATGTGTGTGTGTGACTCTTTTATAGGCAATCCAAATCCACTGTCATCGACTTCTCCACAGATGCACCCATTCTACCATTAAATTATTTAATGGGATTTTCATGACATACACACAAAAAGATATAAAAATTTCTACTTTGTCAACAGCAAAATCCATTCACCAAAATGTCCTCGAAGTTTTAGGTTTCATGAGACCATGTTTTATGATTGCATTAAATCGACCACTACGACCTGACGAAGGAACTTGTTTATCATTGCAATAACATTCTACTCAAACAGTTATTAACTGCCAACTTTATTAGGATTGAGATTATTATTATTACTCTTACTATATGTCTTTATTGACTACTCGCGATGCTGCATGCTGATTCAGTAGCTTTTCGGTTTAAAAACTTAATGGCAGCTGGCTTCAACTTACAAGTTCTCAGTCGCCATTTCCCATGCGTTATGTAGTTATGTGTATCACAAGAATTGATGGCAGAGTAATTTGTGTTTCAAAAATATTGTTTTTTATTTCTTTTTGATTGTCTTTTATGGACCATGAGAGTCTTTATACCACTGCAATAGATTAAAATTATTAGAGGATTAGATTTCCAATTTTGCACTATTACACACAGCAGTGTGGTTACATATCTATACCAATTTCCTGATTTGGCCATGGACACGGTTTATCAGTTATCAGCCTTCTGGTTTTAACAACAGTACTCTATGGTCGTATGCCAATTTCATATTCAAAATATATAATGGGATGTTAGACTATATACTAGTTTTCTAACATGTTCAAATATAACCACTTGATCCCATTTTTTATAATTCTTAATTGGCCAGCGTTCAGCAAGGTGGTCAATTGCCTCTTAGGTACATAGGTGGGAAGAACCAAATGAGTTCGTCAGCTTTGTTTGTAAAATAGATTTATGAACTCGGTCCGGAAGTAAATCCTCAATCCTTCCTTTAAAATCCACTACTTGACTAAAAACGTGTTAAGGTTTACATGCGTTCACGGTACTTTTTAGTGCGGAGGAGGACAACTTGACTCGTGAGTGATAAGTGTGTGTTTTCGTTACTACAACATAGACTACGGCTTCATTTTCCCTGGAATTGGCTGATATGTGACGATCATACTGAAGAGGAACATGTACTTGTCTACTTTTAATGGAGTAGCAAAAATCGACAACGATTTCTTCGATAGAGAATATAGTATAGGAAACGCAGTAGTTAGTGGTACATGCAGCAGAAATAGCAATTCCAAAAATAGACTTTTGATCTTCTCTTGGTGCACATGAAGTATTAGAGAAGATGATCATCTTCCTTAGTCTTAGAAACAAGCTTCTCTAGCTGCTGCTCATATTAATGGTCTTTCTAACGACAACGACAAGAGAATTCAAGGAAGCTAGTTTTTGTATGTGCGTTTGTGCCAGGAGGATGACTACAACACAACTACCACTACTTATTATACTAAGCTGAGATGCTAATGTTGTTCTTCAAAGGAAATAAAAATGTTTGAAAAATCTTTATTTAACGTACTACACTCTATATCTTTTAAACAGTAAGATAAGAATGTAGAATAGAATGACGGCGATGAGCCTACCAAACAAGTCTTGCCTCTATCTTGCATACCATACTTTGTACACAAGTTAAGAAAAGTGAGTAGAGTTGCGTAGTTAACGGTAATTTTTATGAATAGCGTAACGACGACAAATGGACTGGATGAAATGAAATAGACTGACTTTAAAATTCTAACATTTTCCACGCCTTATGGTTATGTTTTACGATGGTCTGCACACAAGAACTAGTCGTCATGGTTTTTCCCAAGTATTTTTTTCATGCTTGGTTACATGATTGGAATGAAATTTGATGTATAAATAATTGTCGCATTACTTTTTAAAATAATTTACTAAGAACATACATATGTGAAATCAACACACATTTCTTTGATGATTTTTTAAAAATTGTCCTATCAATACATGTGCACATGTCCAGTCATTGTATTTATTTTCACGAATAGTTGCTAATATTGATCCGTGGATTAAGATGAGTATTGCCGGTATTCGGTTTCATCTTGTTTCCAAGGCGCACATAATTAATTTAAGAATAATTCGCAAGTAATTTGCACACCCTAACACACATCCACAACCACACGCACATTCTCTAACGCGACTTATATTATTACTTTTTCTATTTTTCTAAAAGTAGAGATGGTATACAAACATGCATGCATATCATGAACTCTCTTTTTGTTGTTACACAAAAGAAACTGAACTCCAATTGAGTTTCAAAAAAAAAGTGTTTTTGTCGTGGAGTGAACCTAGCACACATATTGTTCTTACTCTACACACTATACATAACCATCAAAGAACACACGTTCACAAAACACACAAAAAAACACCGGCAACATTCCTACTTGACTAGCAACCGTCCTGTTCGGATTCCGGAAGTGTACTGGCTGGTTTTTATGAAGAAAAAGCCGGAGTAGTAGTAGCGGTAGTGGTGGGAGTGGGAGTATAAAACACCAGAGCAGTGTATACCTCATACCTCCATACTTACTCCATCCACCGCCATACACTCCCAAAACTCCAAACATGATCATCATCATCACATCACGCATCATGCAATGCATCAACCTTGCTCTTTTCTTCTTTTCTCTGTTCCATGCACGCATCTTACAAATACTAGCAAGCTCTTTTTCTGCTCGTCGTGCTGCTGTAATAATATTATCCCAGTCTGCAATAATAACGCACTTCAATGCTTAAACTTGTACCAGTAAAGCAAGCTGCATTTGTGCATGCTTTTACAAGAGCGTTAAGCGAAAACGCACTGCTACAAGGCAGTCTGGTCTGTGGAGACCAGAGAAACTCTGTATATTCTATTGTCTGAAAAGAGGAGAGACTCTTCCCTGTACCAAAAAAGCCGGTCGACATGTTCTCTGCTCTCTGTCGTGCCTACATGAACTTTACTATCAAACTAACGACAAGGATGATATAATGATGATGCATGTTGTAGAAACGAGTGAATCGAAATGGAAGAAACAATACAAAAAATAATATAATTTGGAAAAAGACAAATATTGAGTGGGATATTTTATAACAAGAAATTATTGTTTTAATAAAAGGAAAGCCCATAATTAGATCATATTTTTATACCATTCGAAAAATCCCTTGCTGGTTTACTATCTTAAGAATATACGCTAGGATTGTGACCGCCGCCCAATTCATAACAAATCTTAATCCAAGCCAACATTGCTAATCTAGTGAAATATTTTGCGTTGTACAACATATCGTCGTGAGCACAAAACTGAAACTTTTTTTTCAGCAGAAAAATTACCATGATCTGAGCATCGTTTCTACCCTTCTTAAGAAAAGTCATGCAGGAGAAACTACGCTTCGCACAGCTTGATCTAAAAAGTTTAACTTTTAAGCGCTTCAAAGTTTGAAAAAGTGCACTTGCACTTGTGCATCTTGACTAATATAACATATTTGAGCTTTGCTTTGGCGAAGGAAAAAAACGGGAAAAGTTTTTGAGCATTTTTAATAATGGTATGGCTCGTGTGGCAAGGACAACTCATGTGTAATGTGTCCACATGCCTATACAATGTAGCAAGCATTTTTGTAGTATAATTCATTCAAGTTTTTTTTCTCATGGATTCCCCAAGGAGAACTTTAAAAAGTTTCAGTTGCATTATTCCTTGCTGAATATATATATATATATATATATATATGTTACTTCTTTGTAATGTCACAGTAGTAGTGCAAGTAAAATGTGAATGTCAGAATAGAAATCAGCCTTATCGTTTCGATGGAAGAAGGGCAGTGGCAGTGTAAATGAAGCAAGTTGCATAAGATGCACATGCACACTTGCTGTATTAGTGGACGACCATCGTGAAAAAAGTGCTTGTCATAAAAATAAAAAATTGTTTAGGAGGGAGAGAATGGAAGTGCACTAGTTTTGTTTCCTAGAAAAAAAATCGGTTTCTTACAGAAAAATGTCCAAGAAACATTTCACCTTTCACCAGCTTTGTCTTAGCAGTTACGTAAAAGTTTTCAAGAGTTCGTTTTTCTGCCACAGGGGCGACAATAAAAATCAAATATAAAAATACGATTCGTTTCAACGAAAGTATAATTAATATATAAAATGGGACAGCATTTTTTGGAGACCATCCATCTCCCCCACTCATACTTTTTTTTTAGGTTTTATTGTCGACCGAATGAATCCAACGTACATACATATACATATATATGTATTCATACATTCTTAAAACATGCAATTTTCTGCCTCAGCACCCTTTTTTTCATGTCATCAGTCAAATTCATTGTGACACTTTATCGAAAAATCATATTGTTCAAAAAAAGTAATCATTTGCTTACCTTATTCGGAAGCCCTTCCTTCCTATTTAAATGTTCATTTACAACATCGCCAATGCTATAGCAGCAACAGCAATTTAAACTGTGATCGCTTTCTTCAAATAAAGTACACTCTGGAAAGAGAAAATCATCCAAGTTTTCGTTCATGTATACTTTTTTCCGCCCTGTGACAATCCCACTTTCACATCCACCAACAATACCATCACCACCATATTGACCGCTGTTGACACTCTCTTCAGAATTTTTAATGTCGGCACAAGTGTCGTTATTACGAACATTATTATAGTCTTCGTCACCATCATCTTGTTCATTATTGCATACCTCCCCAGGGTTTGTTGAAGCAGTGGAATCAAAATCCCCACTCTCATCATTTTCTACGTTGTCCCTCAAATTCTCTACTCGTTTTGGCAGGTTGTCAAAAATTTCCAGCTTCACTATTCCAGCATTTGGAGTTTTGGAATCATCTTGTTTAAAATCTTTACACACTTCTAACCGCTCTGGGTCTCGTCTTCTACTCATTTCGTATTCTTGTCTTGTCCGATTCATCACCATCCCCGTCGTCATAGCAGTAGTAGTTCTGCTGTCAGTGGTGGAGCCGCCAGTAACTCTTGTCATCATCTTTCCAACATTTGCTATTTTACTCTCTTCCATTTTCACTCCACCACATCCAATTTCATCATTTGAGTGTAAAATTTTTGATGAGCAGGATACCCTTGTTACTGCTCCTGAAGCACATTCAGGTCTCTGATGGGACCTACTCGTACTGCTTCTAGGCGTCATTCCGGGTCGTAACAACTGAACCACAGCAGCAGTGCTACGCTTTTTCTTTACTGCTGTTCCAACTGCGCCATCTTCCAAGTTGCTACTGGACGGCCGCACTACAGCAGTTCTTTTAAACCCAGTAAACCGTTTTCTGTTTTCCAAAGACGATCCTGCCTTCTTCCTTTCTTCGTCGTCTTCTTTAATGTTATCCTTTTGAAATGCCTTATTTCGCCTTAAATTACTGCTACAGCTAACCTGACCAGTTCCTTTATTCCCTGCTGCTGACTGGTCGGTTTCCCTTATTCCTCCTCTACGTTGAAAACTATGATGACTCATATCGACTGCCCTATTGCAGGTAGAGCTACTATCACCACGAGTATTCCTCTTCCCACTCATTTTTTTCCCTAAAAGCTTTCTTTCGCTATTGTCAGCTTGTAGTAAACAGCCACTTGATTAATTACTCCAATTATCTTTCCTTTGCTCCTTTCAAAAAACCTTACCACACATTTTATATGCACCAAAAGCACTCGAAGTACTATCACCTCCACCTTACTTTTATCTCGTTTTTCACTTTTCTCTACTTTCTCAAATGTCGGGAAATAAATTTCCAATGTTACAATATCCTCTTGTTTTGCTATAGTACTTGTGACCCTCCTTCCTTTGTCTTTAGTAATGTGAAGACTGTGCTATGATTTTTTTTCAACGTTTTAAAGAAACTTTACTTTTATGCATTAGTTTAACCAAAACAAGTGTAAAACCTATTGACCTCACTCGTTATGGCGAGAGAAATGAGAAGGTAGTTGTTTCCTGGTTCGATTACACCAGAGAAATGCCGCATGACATCAGAGAAAAGAAGAATGAGTCTCACATCATGAGTGAATAAATGAATGGAGCAAGATGCTACAATGTTAGGAGGACTGATATTATAGCTGCAAAAAAACCTTGAGCTTCCACAAAATATCCAGACGTAGAGGAATGGAAAGAGTAATAACTTTTGCAGGAGTCACCCTCTCCATTCATTTAAATTGGAAAACCCACCACCATCACCAGACCACCACACTGTTATTGTTGCTTCTGTTGCTGTAATAATAAGTCTGGAGACTTGTGTGCTGCTGGAGCGTAAAAGAGAGAGATGAAGGAAAAAGTGATGACTCAAACAACAAGCAAATCCAAGAGAGGAACACCCATCCAATTTTATTTCTTATTCTTCAACCTTTTTACATGGCATATCAACAACAATATGCATTACATCACACTCACATATCATCTCATCTCCTGATTGTAATTCCTCTCCTCATTCTGTTGCATAGATATCCCTTACGCCATCGTCATCCCATTAAATATTACATTTTTTTGCTTGGGTAATGTTTATATGGAAATCCGAAAATCCGTCCAAGTCGTCGTGGTAGTCGACATCGTCCCCTTTCACACTTCTTGCCCTAGTCTAGTCACCCTCTTTTGCAAACAAAAGCAGTAAAATAGAAATAAGAAGAAGAGGAACAAAAAGACGCAAAAGAGGAGAGAAGCAACAGTCCCGAAAAAAGAGACAAAGTGTCTAGTATTCCTTTTATATTTCGATGGTGTATTAAAGTGGGAGAAGAAAAACAGACATTTTGTTGCATTGTCAGCAGAAACAGATGAGAATGATGATCTTCTTGATTAGTTTGTTTGATCGTTTCCCATTCTTGAGAACAGTAATAAATGAGCAACCGAAGAGGAGAAAAGATGCATTAAATGGGATACATTTTATTGCCCAGAGAAGAATAATGCATGATAATTCCATGAGATACTGATGTTGATAAAAAGTCAAAAATACATTACTACGAATTTTCTATCGTCTGTCGGTCTATACGTTTACATTGTTGTGATATATGGCAAAAACAAGAATGACTTGGGTGTAAGTTCAAACTTCAAATCATGCATGAAATATTTTTTTTATGATTTTAGAATTCCTTGTAAAACGTATGTAAAAAAAACTCTATATATCTAATATATTTCGCATAATGTTGAGAGGAAAAATAATAGCTACTTTCAGATATTGGTTTGTAAGTATATATGTATTTATGAATGAATGTATATGTATATGTATATCTGAATGATAATGATTTTACGAACTCTGCAAAGCACGAATATGAGGAAGTAGCGGAATCGGGAGCATTTAAACTCATTTGAATAAACGTTGGGGTAACGTTAGACACCAAAGGGACAAGTTAAATAAGTTGTGTTTTACTGCGTGATCTTGTCGTCCAACATGATAACGATTTAAGTTCGCAAGTTTGAGGCTTTCCATGTTTCAGTTCCAGAGAGTGTACTTTTCATTCGGTTTCCGGCGTATTCATTGGATGAGCCGATGAATGTTAAAACGATGAATGTCAACTTGGCCCAATACATTGCAATGTGTAGAATTAAAATAGAAATATTGTTTTTCAACATCAGTTGGGGCCCGGGAGTTGGATCCGATTCCCTAAAAATTACTTTCAAGGGATCCAACTCTCCTGATTCTTAAATAATTTTTGTAGGGTAACAAAAAGAAAAGTGTAACAATATTTTATTTTTAGTTTGTATTTTGAATTTTTGACAAGATTTTTCTATCGTTGATCGTGGCGAATTAAAAATTCATAGTTGCATATTTGTTTGAAGTACAACTATTCATTTAGGGGGTCATGCATAAAGATCGTAGCACCTGAAGTTGTTTTGAAGGCAGAGCTAGAGAGGTCAGCGTGATACCCCAAGGGTTGATTGGGAGGTTTCTGGTTCAGAAAAAAGGTTTCCTAAAGTTACGTTCGTTAAATATCACCTCTTTTCAGGGAGTTGGATCCAACATCCAACCGAATGAAAGAGTCGAAATGTATAAAGAGTCGTCCATTCACCTTTGTTGGCGTTTTGTAAAATTGATTTTGTCATAAGAAAAAGCCGATACTTATCACACATATTTCACCTAATAGAGAACTGTTTGCCTATTTCAATTTCATATTTTCGCTCATTTGCATTTTTTTACTTTTATTTCTGCCTGGTGCCATTTTTGTCAGTGTTGTATAGGAGAAGTCCATGAAGCGAAGCGAAACAAGCGATCTTTTTTGATTTTTAATGGGAGTGAATATATTAAACGGTTGAGTTAATTAAGTAGTTAGTAAAATACATGCTTAGCGTACATAGTACATGGAATGTGAGTGTTTATTAAGTAAATTTTATGAAATTATTGTTGTTGATTTTATTCGACAAGATATACCTATTATTCCAGACCCTTTACCTTATTGGGATTGGTACCCGAATACCATATTATTACTTCTAACGGTGACTGAGTTTCACATATTTTATGAACATCATTTAGTAATTTGCATTATAATTACGTTCAAAAATTCAATTTTCCGCATTAATACTTAGAACATTTAAAATACTTTGGGTAGTATAAACTATCCTCCCGAATCGTCCGAGACCGTTTTTCCAGGTGTGACAGTTTATATAAACATAACACCTGTGTATCAAAAAACGAACGCAAAACAACGTTTGTCAAGTCATAAATTCAAAATAAACAATCAACTGTAGCACCATCCTTTCATCTTATCAAGAACTTGGTTAGATACCAGAGTGAATGCTCCTATGGTTATGATGCAATATTGAGAGAGGGAGCATCCATGCCTTCTTGATTTTCTCTTTGTTGCTTCTCTACTTCTGAAATAATCTACCCCACAAGCAACGTTCTGAACTGAACAAAGTACGTGATGCGTTTCTATGCTTGTCGTTTGCTTTGATATGCAACCCAGCAAACTTTAATCTAGACTTAATTCAGACATTTTTTAATGCGAAAGGGGGTTGATAGATGACAGCTACGCTCTAGTTTCAAAACACCGCACACTCTACTCCTACGTTCGCACGCCTTCTTTGCTCTTCTACTCTACAGTCTACACGTTCGAGGAAATTATCAATTCTATTTTTACACTTTTAATTTAGTCTAGCTCAGCAATTAGTGTTTGATGTTTGATTTACACTTTTATCAAATTTGATTTTAATTACCCGCAATTATTTTAATTTTGGGAAACTCATGTTGAAGTTGAACTTATAATTACTACAATTTAACGTGGGAATTGTTAAGTTTTGCGTATAGTAATACGGAAACAAAATACAATCATTCTCATCAATTATCAATCTGTGACGATTAAAATGATAATCTGATCAATTATTGATCAAATTACTTGTATGAATAGTTAAACAAATGCAGTAAAGCAAAGCACATACCATTCTATCGAATAAACACTAGACAGTATTTTTTAATTGAAATGGTTTGCGTCAATTGTGACGTGTTTTGCGTGAATCGGCGTCATTCCTACATCTTGCGTCTTTTGCCTTTGTCTGCATGTGACATGAGAAGCTACTGCTGAGATGTACAAAGTGCAACTGATATAAGAACAAGAACAAAGAGTCTGAATGGCAATAGAATTACGAAATACAGCCATTGTATTAATTTAGTTCAATGCATATGATGCGAGATGGGGGGCACAATGCAATGTCAAAGTCAAGTGTAGAACTTCCAACTATTTAAATATATTTTAATGTGTAGAGGTACAGTACATACATATTTGTAGTCCAAAAGTAAATCCATTATAAACATAATAATGATGTAAATGTAAATATGATGGATGTTTTTTTGATAATCAGTGTGTAAATTTAAATTTTTTTATGATAATTTTGGTCTTTCAAAACTTAGTCTAAAATCAATTATCGTTCTTAAAACGAACGAAAACTCGATCTTTAATCAGATTTCGTTAGTAGATGTGTTCAAGTTATGCAATGCTCTTTATATGAAAATATGTATGCATAGTTTCTGTTTAAGCCTTTATTTAGTTCAAAAAAAAATTCACAACAGCAAAAGTTTGCACAATAGTAAAACATCAAGAGTATGCATTTTGTTTCAAAAAAGAATCTTCGGATCCTAATGAACTCAAGCCAATTTTCAGTCTCACTTCACCCACTGCGTTTTATTGAGTTGAATTATGACACACTGCACTGCAGAAAGTTAGCCGAAATTAGGTTCTTGTTGTTTATTAGCAGAAAGTTGGTGCTATGCATATCATGTGTATTTTAAAGCTGCCGAATTTCATTTTAAAGCTGCCGAATTTATATTATTTTCTCGTACTGTAATGTAATTTAAATGGCGTATGTGACAACAAAATATCTAACTCATCTCCTTTTTTCTTAATCTAGTGGTGAAACAGCTATTTTTTAGTTTGGTAAATTTGTTTGCACATCTGTTCTGCAAATTCTACAATTCGTAAAAGTATTTCAATTTTATCCGGATTGGATGTGTACGTAGAGTGTATATGGTCAGTATGCTGTGACTTTTAACAATAAAATAAGTGAAAATTTCAGAAAAATATGAGTAAAAATGTGTAACGAATACAATTTACAACATAAACTTTTCAATTACATGTCAATAACTCTTTCGAACAGTTTGGTTTTCTTCGAGTAGAAGATATGAATGAGACGCTACATCTGCATGAGCTATTTTTGCTATGATATATTATGCAATTATACAGCATACATTTAATTAAAGGCAATAATATATTGAATGGGTCATGATTAAAGTTTTTTTAATAATGCGCTTAAATTCCTAATTGACAAGTGGTCACTCACTTTTTACCTGGTTTAGTCATTCATAAGCAGACCGGCGCAATGACAGGTCACATGAATATCTAAAAGTGAGTTAATGAAAAAGTGATCTGATATGATCTGATCAATGTCATTATAAAAAATATATATTCTCTTATTGAAGCCGCTCCTCTCACTGCCTGGCCTGACCTGATAAATAGGTAGTTTCGTCATTGGTATTATTACTACTTACAGCTACAATTATTATTAATTAGGATATCAAGCTGATATGACAAGGAAGTTTTGCTGTTATGTGCATCCCTTATGTGGAATTTTTATGGGAAGCTTACATAAGTCATTATGATGATAAGTAGACATTTGTTTTAATTGGAAACGCTCTATGTTTTCAACGGATTTATATTATTAAAATGTTTCATCATTATCATAAGTGCATAACTGACGTACATCTACTTTCATCATGTAATTTAGCACGAAACTAGTGATGGTCACCATGGCTGCTACTTGGGATGTGCTGTAGTCCTATTGATACATTGGAAAAAATAAGTGGTGAATGAATTAAAGGAGATGGTAATCTAAATGATGATTGTGGTGGTGGTGGGGCAGTTGCTGCACATTACTTACTTCTTATTTAAATTTGATATTAATGAGAAAGGCAAAGGGATTTTTTTTTGAAATGAGTTGGAACGCAACAATGACATGTAAATAAAATGCATAACAATTACACATATATTGCTGTCTTTTTTCAAGAGTGTGGAGGAGTGGCAAAAATTTGGGCTAATGTTTCTCTTTGGAGTGCCTTTAAAGGACAACATAACAGAATCCAAGTAAAGCTAAAGCAATGATAATAATAGTATTTGTGCTTATGACAGTTTTAGACAGATCACAACGAGACAATTTGGTACTACTGGAATTCCAATTCAACACCCTCAGCCAACAGCAGCACTGCAGTGAAATCACATACATTATATAAATAAGGTCAGTGGTAATAGGGCAGGTTCAGCAGAAGATTAAAGCATTGTTCTTATCGGGTCCAAAGTGCACTGGCAAAAGTAGACAGGAAGGGGACAGGGCTTGCCGTTCCGAAGATGCACCGACATTGTGTGTCCTTTTCACCGACAAAGAGGGTCCAACATGTCTAAAAATAGCCTTTTAACGAGTTATCTTAATGTGACCACATTAAAAGTTGTCCAATAAGGCAGATAAGCTTACTGCTTTTAGATAACCAAAAAAGGAACTCCGCAGATTGATAGCAATTAATGCAGAAAGTCCGTTGCATTCTAACAATGCCAATCGGATGGTTTACTGGAAGATAGATTATGGAAAGGCTGTTATCTGTGTGTACCAATAGAAATTTAAATAAAATCTGGAACAGTTAAGATTAACCAAAGTCAGCAAATGATCTTGAATATTTATTTATTTAAAAATAGGTCAGTTGACAATGATAGTTGTACATTTTAGAAAGCCACAACAAAGAAAAACTCGATCACCCGAAGCATTTCAAGTACTCCGAATAATTGTAACGGTTAAATAAAAGTCTTACGTATAGCTTTCCATAATTTACATTATGAGAATGGTGATTCATTTTAATACTAATCTGATTACCGAAGTACTGTTGGCAAAGTTTCATTTTTTTGTACCATCAAATCCTTTTTAATGGCCCAAGTGGAATATTTCCTTGTTTTTAGGGAGCACTACCAAATATGCGCTTAGAAAAACAACCAACAACGAAACTGATCTTTGCTCCCATTAAAACGTATTAGTAGAAACGTAATCATCACATTAATCTCTTTAAATTACATTTTAGCTTGATGAGTATATCATTTTAATCAACTCATCTGCCCTGCACAACTTCATCTTAAGCAACAATCACACCACCACATTCGACAAAACAAACAAACATGCCTAATTGTTCAAAAAATAATAATAAGTCTCCGCCTTTCTTTCTCTCTTTATCCCCGACACCAAAAGCTGAGTCTGACTCACGGTAAGTTACTCAGAATACCTATCTAGCAGAGAGAAACGCACAATCAGCTATAAAGATCATAATCTATAATTCTGATTTCTGCTGCTGTTATACTGGCTCAACTGAAAACAGAGAGGGATAATCTCTGTTGGCACCGCAGTCGTCATTATCATCATCCTCATCACGCACGCCACTCAGTCAGTCAACTCAATTAAATAACCAGAGAAATGAAATTTTATACCATGCAAAGCCTAACAACTATACCTTAAAGCATTCCCATTTATTGAAGATGTCGCTATTTTCCCTGAAAAATAATATTTCGTATCATCATCATCATCGCTTTGCATTCCCCAAGTCCTGTCCAAATTGCCATTTTATTATTATAATAATTTATTCAAGAAAACATCTTTGCTGTTTTATTGCAAAATAGTAATGTAATGTAATTAACTAGCCTTTTCTTTTTTAGTATAATGACGTAGTGGGGCCCTACCCATTCCCCAAGCAAACATATAAGAAGCTCCTTCGCTTACCTGAGTTTGCATTCAGCATCGCCACACCACCACCGATTTCCCTGGGCTGCACGATTCAATTATCTTTCCTCATCTCCTTTTTTCCGTCGCTGCTGTTGGCTTTATTTTTGACAGATAATGCAGTCCACTGGCCTTTCTTGTCATCGTCCATCCATCCATTACATCCCTCCATTTTAGTGCATAATTAATACACAGCTTCAAAATGATAATGACGATGATGATAAGGCAGAAAAATGCAAGCAAAACACAATTGCAAACTTACAACGGATAAGTAACTATAAACACGCTTACTAAACTTAGATGGGAATGTCACATTTGTGCTGCTCGAACGTGTACAAATGTAAAATGTATACTGTGTCTTAGTATTATGTATGTATGTATGTATGCAGAACATACTTATGATTCATTTCTTACCCATTTCCCAGTTGAGTCCCTTACCCCTTGGGATGTGGTCATTTGGAGACACGCTAGCTATCATTAAATTAGCGTAGAACGTTAAATTTAGTTTGTTTATGTGACAACATTTTCTACCACCTCGTTGATTAACCAGACTTCCTTCGCAATCTTTTCTCTCTCCATTCTCTTCAATTTAATTTAATGACTTAAAAAAAGTTTTTGTCAGTAGCAGCTGAACTGACCATTCATCCGATCCAATAAGCATTCATCAAGCAAACAGTACGAAAGAGCGAACAGCGAAGGTATTCCTTTTTGTTTTACAGTCAAGTCAAAGTTTCCATCCGCCAACTTAATTCTCTTTTCACTTGAAATTTCATCTGCTCATAAAAGGGAGATGAATTGGTAGAGAAATGGGAAAACAAAAAAAAATGTAATTTTGCATGTAGATGAAGAACAGGGAACATGATGATGATAGGATCTTACGTAGTATTGTGTGTGCACAACAAAACAAAATACGTCGTGTCATTATTATTATTACCATCTCTTTTTGTTTTATCATACCATGGCCATCATTCATTAGCACCACAATTCTCATTAGCATCGTCGTCACATTATTCACCCAAGAAGAAAAGGAGAGCATCACATTCAAAAAAAAAATGCTTTAAACAACTGTGGTGGCAATGGCCATTACAAATGCTTCCGTTTAGTAAGTACATCTTGTTCGTTTTCCTCGAATAAGTTTGTTAAATGGTTAATTAAATGTTTGCTAATTAACTTAACTAAATAGTTCTTTTACTAATGGCAGTGTATAGAAACAGAGTGTTTAGTTTTGCGTTGGTACGTATAAAATAAACACACCATACCAAGAAGAGAAACCAAAGGAGTTTTTGAAGGGAGGGATTTTGCCGTTTTTTATTCCATTTTGTGATACAGTTACACTCACGCTCTCTGGTTTATTTCAGAGAAAAAATGCGAAGCCTCCTGTGAGGTCCGAGAAATTTGAAGCGATACGGTATATTGGTGAAGGTACCATGTACAGCGATCGTTGTGCGTGGACTGAGTAGAGAGTACGGTCATGAGCAAGCGTGAATTAATAATAATTAGATGATGAATTTAATATGACATGGGTAAAATGATATCAAGGAAAGGTAGATATATTTGTGATGAGATGATCCATATAGACTTTTGTATGAGATGTTCATGAAGAAAGAAGAACAAGAGGAGAAGGCGATGATGATGATGACGTTGATTAATTTAGCTTGACATGTGATTAATCAACCAGACCTACATCCTAGCAGGCAGGCTCACTTATTTATCCTCAGCACATAGCTTCTTTGCACGCTTCATCATTTTTACTGATTGTGAGTGTCGTTTCTCCTTATTCTCATATACAAGCATCTATATACTTTATTATGCTGACTGCCATGTCATTTCGCCACTTTGATACAGTCGCCTGACGTATCAAAATAAATTTGAATTTAGTGACAACGACGTCAGTACTTTGTGCCAAAGGAAATATTCTTAAATGAGTTTGTGTGTGTGTGTGTGTGTGTGCAGTAAGGCTCAAGGCACCCAAGCAGGTAGTCAACTCATCTCAACTGTTATTTTTGCTCAAAGAAAAACATGTACACAGCCACAGGACACAGAAGAAGAAAAAAGCAGAGAATAAAAAATGTTAACAAGTCTCTCATGAAAATGTAGAGATTGATCTTCTTCTTTTTCGTGTTGATCTAATTTGATGAGCTTTTTGTACCACCTAAATAGCTATGCTTACAACAATACAACACCTTAAACTAAAGCCTCATTGTTCTTCTGTGCCTCTCTATCCTCATTCAATCATTTTTTGTCAAACAATGAAGAAAGCTTTAACTAGAAACTCTGACATAAAAAAATTTCACACCTTTAGTCAAATGATAATGATGAGAGAGGGAGAGAGATGAAAGCTTAGAGAGAGCCTATCATCAACAAGCAGCAAAATAATAAAAGCAAGCCCAAGTCAATTAATTAGGTCTACTTAAGCCTGTTACTTGGCTTGTTTGGCTTCCAGTAGTGCCAAAGGCAATCTTACTAATCTTGTTCTGGGGTTTTTCGCATTTTTTATTATTTCATGAAGAAATAAAGAGGAACATGAACATGAATGAACCTTTCCAAGACAAGTCATCGTCATATACTTAATCATGATCAGATCAGAAGAGGAGAAATAATGGTAACTGATTGATTGAGTCAAAGCGAGAGAGAGAGAGCGAAGTGGTGTTGCAGCAACAATAAACCATGGCGATTATAAGTAGGCAAAAGAAGAATGAAAAAAGTTATTGTGTGTTAGTCAATTAATTAAAGACAGGTGGATGGTGAATACCAAAGAGAAGAAAATAAATAAAGTGGAAATAAAGTAGGTGCTCTTCTCGTCCTCCTGGGGAGAAGGTAGGTGGTCATGTGTAATAGAGACTTGTGTTGTCTACCTGCCTACTAAAAAACCTGGAAAAAATATTTTCAGATAATATATTTTTTTTAGTGGGGAGAGAATAAATGAGTGCTTGTAATGTTGTATGAATGAATGAATGGTTGGTTGGCGAAGAGAACTTGGGGCAAGAGCAACAAAGGCAAAAGTAAATATTGATCAATTGCTGCTTGCTGGCTTGAGTTGACTGCTATTGTGAGCAAATAAGTACTTAACTTTATAAACCGCTTGCGTTCTCATGTAAAACTTGGAAGGGAAAGCAATAAATTATGTGAAAAGGTGCAAAAGGGACGGATACCACAGAGAGAAGAGAATGTGGCGGAGAATAGTTTGCTTTGTTTAATGATGAAAGCAGGTGAGAATTTAGTAGCAAGCGACTGTACAGCAACTTGCGATTACAAGTTCGACTTCACTTGTAAAGAGAATGCAGACTAAATATGATTTGACCTCATTGACTCATCTTAATGACCTGGCAATTTATAAGATTTCACCCTTTTGAATGCGACAACATAGGTGAAAACACACTTAAATGGTATTTGACTATTACACATGCGAGAAATCGCGCTTGCCAGAGACTTATGTGCTCTTGCATCCAAAAGGGTGAAGTTTGGCCCTCAATTTGCATTATAAGTATTATCACTATTATCAGTCATTTAAAAAGCCTACATAAGATGTGTTTTCATGCCGGGAAACTGAAAAAAAAAGAACTGAAAAAATGTTCTCACCTAAAAAAGAATATTCAAGCTTCAAAATCCCTCGTCAAGAAGGAAAGCGAGAATAAAATGTGTACAGAAAAGGTATATTTATATGGAGACATTGTATTGGTTTGCTGGTATGTAGCATATTACCCCTTTTGTATAATATATTCAAGGTAACGTTTCTAGAAAAGTATGCATTATGCAACTTGATGCAGTTGTACGTTTTTGAACAACTTTCGTTTTGTTTTAGTGTGAGTGGGTAAATGTAAATGAGTTTTAAATGTTAAATTATTACGAAAAGGCCAGCTGTTAAAGTCTGCATTTGGGATACATATTTTTTTCTTCAAAATGCCCCAAAATTGACACACTTTTAAAGATAAAAATTGGATAACAGGTATTCTCTCAGTTATGCAAGCAGGCAGTGAGATAATCAAGTAGAATTTTAAAAGGGAACAATACAAAATACAATGCACATATTTTTTTAACAATGAATTTGCCGTTGTTTGTTGGCTACTCATTCAAAAAAAAATGTACAGGTGTGAGGAGAGGAGTAGTAGGCGAAGGGTACTTAATAAGTTAAGGTGCTTCAAGAAGACCCCAAACTGTGAACTGTGAGCGAGTCCCACTTTTGTTTAGGTTTCTTGTTAATTTCACGGAGTTAAAATGAAAAAAAAGATAATTCATTCAAGATGAGTAAAATGTGTATGGGTTTTGTAAGTGTGCATTTTAAAAATAGATAAATAATGTATGTTTTTAGAGAGGAGCAGGTGAAAAAGATGGTGATGAGTTTGTATTAACAAGTTACTATTCAAAAAGGCATTGTTCCTTGAATGTATTTTTCCCCTGTTGCATCGGTTACCACTTAAACCGACAACATAACTTATTTATTGGTTTCATTATTATTTGTTTATTGTTCATGTAATGAAGAAAATAGCTCCAAAAATAGATAAATAAATATATTTCCTATTTAGAAAATGTTATCCATTGCCTTGTCGTGTTGTCAGATCCTTTCGCTTTCATTACAGCAAAAGTTGGAAAAATCCTTTTTTAAGACGGAAGTTAAAGTGTAAATGGTTACTAGTCTTCTTGGGAAAGAAAAAAAATCCATGAATCAGGAAATATTATTAGCTTAGCAATTACAGTGATGTCATTATTGAAACTATCATTAGCCAGTTTTGTCACGCTAACTAGTAATACTGCTGCTAACAAGGCAGTAATAACAATAATGGTGACACAGGGAAAATACAATATGGTTTAAGCTACGGCTAGCTAGTTTTTGGGACATCCGTTCTAATAATAATAAGATTTCGAGTGAAATTTCAAACAAGCTCAACATCCGCAACATTTCGGTATCATCATTTTAAAAAGAGACGAACCGCTCCTCGCGACCGGCAGAGAAAGAAGACAGGTAGAAGTAATGCACGCGCTTGTTTTGGGTGGAAGTGGAATCCGGGAATACGTACATATTGACAGAGTAGTCATTATACAAGGATGAGCATCATGCAGCGGCATTGCAATTGCACTGGTGTGATGATGGTGATGCACCTCATCATCTAATAGTAGGACCAATTACCATTATTGGTAGAGTAATAGTATGTAACGTCAAACGTCGCGTCGCCACATGAACAAAAGCCACATATTAAAAAAAAATTATGGGGAAAATGGAAGAGCAAAGTTGTGTAAGTCGCTAACAAGCTAGTATATAGAAATTGATGATGATCCCTTTTTTCCGAACTTAAGTCAAAAACAAATGGTGGATAGATGGATGGATATAGTGTCATGCTGAAGATAATTATTTCACCTTCCTTCTTTTTACCAAAGCTCTCTTTTTACACTAAATCATAACAATATTTTTTACCTAAACTAGGAAAAATATGTAATGGTAATAAAAATAAATGGATTCACATTTCACATCTATCCACAATTTTATTTTTTTCTTAAAGAAATAATGTATGAGGAAGATTAAAGTTTTGAGATCCTTAAACATTGACACTCATGGTTTCCTTAAGCCAGCCAACACAATAATAGTCGTTATGATGATGATTATATGATGATGATCCTAATAGTCATCTTACAATGGGTTATACATATGCGGTAAATACTCTGGTCACGCTATTCCTTATGCCATGCACCAAAGGAATCCCATCTTTTCTTAACAAAAATGCAACGCGACGAAACGCAAATCTTGTCAGACAATTTAGCCAGAAGAGCGACGATATAATTGACAGCTAATGATAATGAGTCCCAAAGAAAATTTTCCCCTTTTTTGCTAAAATAATGCGTCTTAAGTGTGTCGGTCGGTTGGCTTTTGTTAAGAGAAGCGTCACAAAACACAATTTGTGTAAATTGTTGCAAAATTATGACATTTTTGGGGGAAATTTGGTGGTTTTTTGGTATTCATCGAATTTTTCCCTTGTTGCCGATATGCATGTTTCATGAGAATTTATAGAAGTGTAAAGTAAGTAGTTTAGTAAATTGCTCAGTTATATTTTTTTCATTGAAATTGTCTTGAAGTGAAGCGTAAAAGGAGAAACGGTAAGAAAAATGTGAGCCAAAGAAAAGCAGGTGATACTCTCGTGATACGATGAAAACTGTGACATGACATGAGAATGAACATTATGCCTCTTGTGTGTTTATTCCCTTTTTTGTCTTAGGTGGCTTTATGGCCGTTGTAAGTCACAATACTCTTCTTTGCCGCTGTGCTGATCGGATCATCATCTTCACATCTGCTTATTTTAGAAATTCAGCTGAAGACAAAAAAAAACCGGTGTATCAGAAGCACGACCGATGCAACATCAAAACTCAAAGAATATCAAAATTTATTCTTGTTTTCGTCGGCGGCAGAGGCATTGTTGTGTTTTCCTCTTGAATAACAATAAGGTTCCTTTTCCTTCCACAAATAGCCGTTCATGTAATATGCACTCCACCCATATCCTTTTTCCATGAATTTATTTATTTTAAATGTTTATCCCTTTAAAAAAATATTACTACCTATGCAAAATGCTTTCACATGCCACATATTACCATTTTATCTTTCACATCTTCTCTCTGTCACAATTTTAACTGGCTGTCTAGGTTGTCAGTACTTTTTAAACTTTGTCCAAGGCGAAGACACATACATACGTACTTTTAGACATCAAGCCCAAGCATACATATTGTAACGGATGGAGTATATGGACAATGTCCATTGGTAAGTGATGCACCTTACCCTGCCATAATTGTTTTTTTTTACCTGGGTCCAAGTGAATATTGACAGTTTTCATGAATGACTTACTCCACTCTCTCTCTCTCTCTCGTTTTCATTTTCATAACATGAGTTTCCCTAAGTTTAAATAAACGACATGAGGGCCGTAGTGCAGGTGGTGCTAAAGGTAAATAGGTTGTGCACACTATATGTAATAATGGAACAATACATCGTTACATCACCACCACCGTCAACGTACAAATTGCCTATTTTTTAAGGGGTAGAGCTGAAAGAAAACAACACGAGGTGATTTACTGTGACAATATCATACGCAAAAGGAATAGATCACAGATGAACAATAGCAAAAATGCATATTAGTTTATAATAGGAATATAAAATGTATGCATTAGAACACTCATTAAAATTTTATACTCATCATTATTGTCTTGTAGTCTAAAAAACATAACACCACACGGTTGCCGTTGTCATCCAACCTGAAAATAATTCTTGCGTTTATGGAACTATTATTATGTTTTATTACAATATTTTTATGAAACAATTGAAGTGATCACCTGTCATGTCATTGTCATTTGTCATGTGCAAAGCAGTCAAAAAAATGCTTACGTTTTTTGGTGACATCTGATTCTCAAACAATAAAAACGACTCTGACTCTGAAAAAATACGAAAGAGTTGACACGATTGGCTGCTGGTTTGGTTGTTTGCTACTTTTGTTGTCTCATGACTACGAGGACTACACATCTTGTCTAGTTTTTAAAGTGTGTGTTCTGCCGCTGATGTTTTTTTTAAACCGGACAATATATTTTTTATGTAAATAAATTAACAAATTGAATTGATGTATTTTTGTATGTGTGATAATAATTACATGCTATTGTTGCGCTGCTGATACAACTTTGCTTCGTCGTGGAAAACGAAACGCGAGTCAAGCAAGTATTTAGGCAGGTACTGGATTGGCAATGCACAGTCAAGAGTTTTTAAACAACAAATGAGGTTGAGTAGGGGTGCCCTTCCCATTCCTCTTATTTTTTTTATCATCTCATTGTCAATTCTTACATTATATTATTGTTATTACGAAATATTGTGATAAAGTAAGTAGCTAGATGAATTATTACTATTACTGATATGACAGACATATCCGGTAACATAAAAAACTGCAAAAAGGGTTTACATCTACATAAGAACAATGCCAAGTACAAAATTAGGTGTTGTAAACGGTAGATGTGTTTAAATTTAGTAAAAAAATTTAAATAACAAAAGAGGATAGAGGAATATTTAAGTATCCATATCCATAAGCGATTCCATAGTTCATTTAAATACGCTCGCACAAGGTACACGATATGTTACGATTTATTAGAGGAGAAGGCCTAAGGATTTTATTTCAGAGAATCATTTATGATGCAAAATGAGACAAAATGATGTATTGATGTGCTGCAATAGATGCAATCAGAAAACTAAAGGGCCTCCTTTATATTTTGTGTGAGTTATGTATTCCTACCTCCTCACCATTATAACTAGTAGAAAAAAGTTGAAATAGATACGATGCGATATCAATTTTATCTTGTCCTCCGATTATCATCACGCGATATAGATGCCAAATTAATTCCTAGTTTTACCCCCAAGAAAAATTTCAGTTTCTGGAAATCAACGCTGTAGATGATTTTATGAGAAAGCATTCATTGTGAAATTATGTGTAGATGTATCGAAATGCGAGAAGGAAAAAACTACTGGAGAGAGCAAGTCTTGTATATATGCATTCTTCTTGAATTCAAATATTTTATACAAGACACACTGACAAACACTGTCAAACTGAAAAGTTTAGCAAGTGGCACGCATTTTTTGCGATTTGTGAAAAATAATAGTAGTAACAATACTAATAATGGTGGTTGAAAGTGAACTATTAAATTGTTTCTTGTATATTATATGGAAGATTGCATTTATACCTCCTCATCTCTAATAGTTTTTTATTTGTTTTCGTATCAAAACTCAACCCTTTGTTGCTCAGCAGTTTTACGTATTTAGGCAAGCATTTACGTAGAAAACTACAAAAAACTGAGTAAATCATCTTACATCTCTGATAGACTAGTTTTATCTATCTACTCATCTTCGTCATAGACTACTACACAATTCAAACTACCAGGTAGAGAGAGGAAAAATGTAGAGATAGAAGAATACCTGTGCATAATAGTACACACTGTAGACAAGTTAAACATAGTCATCACATCACATTAATCGTAACCAACCAACCAGCGTCACAAGCACCAAAACTACAAAAACTGGATCATCATAATGATCATCATCATCATAAATAACTTCACACAAAGCAAAGCGTTTAACCTTTTAGTATTTGTTTGAAAAAAATGGCTGATCTTTTCTTCTTCTTCATAGCATTTTAGTATTATTATGGTAATTTCACAGTTTAGTAGTCGTCGTCCGCCGTCGTCTAGTAAAAAAAAATAGTTAGTAGTACAATTAAATAGTTGTTTGGTAGGTGGTGGTGGTAATAAGCATTGGAGTGGTACAACATAGTCAATTATCATCGACATCTAGGCACCCAAAGATAACCAAGTAAGTCCACACACACACAACATAGCAGACAAGAAAAAAAGCAGCATCAAGAAGCAACCACAAAAATCTATTTAAAAAATTACAGATAGCACATAAATATTTTCCCATAAAAATGCAATACATATGTAACATGTATGTCTATATATTCTTTACCTTACCACTCTGCTAAGTTGTTGTTGTGCTATCCATTTATATCGTCATTATGTTTACATTTGTATGATTATTATGACAATTACCTGATCACTATCTACTTATTTACTACTACTGCCAACCATACATAAAATGCATCGGGTAGAAAATTGTTCATTCCTTTTTATCTTTTTTTAAGCTCTGGTTTGAGAACTGACTTGACTTGAATTTTTTATGTAAAACTGAAAATTATGGATAATTTCATTAAATTGCGATTGGGTGACTATTAACAAAAACGTATTATGAAGCTTGAGTTGTGAGTAAAGTTGCTATTACATCCTTATATCCTGACCCTTCCAATGCTTTAAGGAATCGCTTATTTTCCGTTCGCCATAGAGTAACCGGTCGGTATATTAAATAAAATAATCGGAAGATTACAGATAACCCTGTATGCACACTACATAAAGAAAAGGGAGAAATATAGCAACTCTCATTATTGGCATGCACACATTTCTAGCAACTTTCAACAAATTCAACTTCCTTTTATTTTAAGAAAACGTTTTCCCTAGAAAAAAAGGTAATGTTTTTATGTAACAAATAATTTAATTGTCAATTGTAGAAATATTTATTTTATAACTCAAAAACCTACGTCGTGGGATGGTGGCAATGACTTGTCAAGTGTTCACCAAACCATATAATACGACGCAATAATGTATGTGGTAATTTTTGAATTTGTTTGAAAAGAGTATACGATGATGATTATGATGATTCTTTTTCTCTTTTTACAAGTGGCTATCTTGAAATCTAAAATAAAAAATTCTATTATTTATTAAATAAATTGGTTATTGTATTGTTGGTAAAAAGCAGTAAACTTTAAGTGTATTTTTCTTATTGGTTCAATGATTTTTTTTCCTTTCTTCATTCATCTTTCCACCTTTTTTATTTGAAAAAGGCACTTCATCATTTACGCTTGTTGACTTTTTGACGCTCTCTGGCTAGCTAGCTCTCTCGCTTTTTTATTATTTCATTCATGTTTTTTTTATAAGTGCCACTATTAATTTTCTGTAACCAATTCCTACTAATTGTTGTTCATACAAGTAACAACGAAGAGATTCTTAATGAAAATGAGGATGACGACAACAAAAAAGGGAGTGAATTTATTAGCTAGGCCAGGAAGCTTTTTTATAGAGTTCAGGTGTCTCCGTCTTTAAAAAATGTCTAATTAGTAAGTTTGCTTCACTAAAGTTAAAAGTATAGAGAGAAAAAAAGAATATGGAATCTCTCTCTTTCACTCTTTCTTTGTATTTCTCTGGTCCTCGAGTCTTTTTTTCCATCTGTTTCTTTTCTATTTTTCCAATTTTAAATTTTCATCATCGTCATCATTATAATCATCACCATTTTCACCTTCAACTTTATAGCAGTTCGTGGGTTCCTGGTTCATTCAAAATAATAATATATCCGAGGACGACTCTTTGAATTTTGAAGAAGTGTGATGATGCCTCACCCAACCGTTTAGTCAAAGCCAACCAACCACAAAAAATAAAATGTATTCAGCAAAGCAAATGACGAAGCTTCTGCTGGTGGTGATCTGATGAGAATGACGAAACTATAGATAGCTATGGAAGGAGACGAACCGTGAAAAAGCATTATTAAATAATTAATGAAAGAAAATGAGGTGCAAAAGCAAAAGAGCAGAGTTCAGTAAAAATATGTATACTGAAAATGATCCACAAAGGAAAAAGGCCTATGACTCATAAATAAATGCATGTCCACTTCCTCTGATGATATAGCTGGTGTGCTGTCAGCGACAAAAAGGCTTTCAGTTCTCAATGAACAATCCAGCAAAATTGAATTTATTACCAATTCTATTATTATGCGATATTATTAACAAGGTAGCACGACACGACGACGACCTGTGAGATGTGAGTTGAGTTTGGCTATTTGTTTCGGAAGAATGAGCAAGCAATCAGAGAACAACGTAGGCATGGAAAAGTCCAACAGCGTAAAAGTTTTGAAATTGAACAGAACAATAATTTTAAAATGAAATAAAAAACAGTAAAGCACAACTTACATCAGTATCCATTTTACATTGTTGCAATAACAAAGCAGTCTCATTATCAATTCTGTTTCTGTTGAATTGTTAAGTGTTGTAAGCAGAGATATGTGGTAGAGCACACAGGTAATAAATTTCAAAGCATTTTTAATTGTTCATTAATGATGTAATGTATTTGTATGATGAAAATAGAATAAAGATGGGTACGACTAAAATGTATTCAACACAAATTGAAAAATTGAATTAAATAGTTAAATTGGATGGGTAGAGTACCTAGAAATATCTACGTATAAAATAATGTCAATGCAATGAAATGAACCGTTATGCTTTTTATCTGCTAACCGTTTATCAAAGCGTAATTGCATGGGAAGCACTAGTTTGAGTTAAGGAAAACATGTCATGTTAATATGAGCATAATATGTGCGTATTACATTGCACACCAAAGTGGAAAAAAACCGCAAAATAAAATGAACAAATTGTGCGGTTGTGAGTGAGTGTCATTTATTCTGTGGTTTCCATAGAAATCATGATGATGATGGAAAAGGTAAGCAGACAACGAGAAACATTGATCCCAATATACAAATCCATCATCATCAAGATCATCATCTTGAGTAGATGTGATTTTGTTGATGCGAGCGAGCGTGCTTATCCTATCAACTGAATCTCACGACGACGATCGAAAAGGCAAAGCCCCAAAATCCAAAAAAAAAATCTATTTTTATCCAACTTTGATTATCTTCCTCTTTTCAGTTACTTTTTTATCTTCTTCTTTTTTCTCCAAGCAAATTACAATTGAGATTGATTTTTGCGCTTTATTACTTCCACAACAACAAAAACCACTAATCTGATAATAACAATAATGGTTGAACATTGTTATTGTTACTGGGTTTTTTTTGCATATGACAATTTGTCGTGATCTTCCCATTACTGGGCATACATACAGAAATGCATACAATTGCAGAGACCATAGCAGCATCGTTTATTATTACTGCTAACAAAGCTATTGTTCACCTTCTTTATGCAACACACAATAAATTTACATTGTTGGCAACGATGTTCTTCTTGTTTTTTAAATATGCCTGATCAGATGAGATCACCTTTGCAACAGCAATATCGATTTAAATTTATTTTTAGCAAGCTCAAAAATTAGCAATAATCGAAGGGTTCTTTCAAGCAAATTAGTGTTCAATCCCAATCTCATGATGGTGATGGCGAGGATAATAATGTTTCTGCTGTGTGTGTACATGTGTACATGGGCAACAATATTCTTGTAATTGTCTGTGAAAGATACAAAAAAGGGGTAATTATCATTGTTGCTATTTCCTATTAAAGATCAATTGAAAATAAATTAGTATACAAATATAAAAAAGTGAATTGAATAAAAAATGTAATGGCAAATTACAAGAGTGAGGCTTAACTGCTACTGGAAAACCGGGGAAATGAGCAGGTAAGCCAAAGCAGAGTGGATTTTGATCATGACGATGAGATGAACTACCTGTTCTCATTATTATTATTATTATTATACTACTACTTTGTGGCTATTATTACATTCTACATTGTACTACTATTATTGAGCTTGTTAGCAGAGAAAGAAGAGTGTTCAGTAGCACGACGTCATGTGGTGACAGATGACAATGTTGATAATATTCTTTCGCTACTGTCACGCAAAGCAAGGAAATAATAACAAACAAGTTGCTAGCTAACATGTCATAATGATGAGGATGAGACGGATAAAAAAATTATGCTTGCGATGTGGATGAGTAAGTAAGGTAGGTGGTGGTAGGCAGGTAGGGTACGCAGTGTAGATAGAATTAGTGGCTTGATGGCACTTATTTTACAAGCCATGCCACCTCTCTTATTACTACAACCCGTTGTATTTTTGTGGAACATTCACACAGCAGGAGTTTTTGCTGTGGTAAACATAGTTTTGGAAAAGGATGGGGATGAATGGACGGGGTGAATGGTGAGAAGAGGGTGCTGCTGATACTCTGCTCTCATATCACCACACGCCACCTCAGTTCTCATAATGCATGACACAATGACATTGCTCTCCTTATATGTATAACACTTTGTGGGGAGGGAAAGAGTTGTTTGGCTCTTATGTAATATTCTCAATTGTTCACTTCGCTTAAGCCTTTGCCACTGCGTTACTTATTTCCCATTGAAATGGAATATTATTAAGAAAGTATTGATAGTTATGACGATGATGGTGGCATAAAGAATGACAGTGCAGAATGGCTTTCTTCAGGAATCTGTCTCCATTCATTAGTTTTCAATTTACTCACACATATACTCTTTAGGTTTTACACTTGTACGACACTGAGAAACGGAGGCAATTATTAAGGTGCAGGTGACAATGACACCCAAGCTTCTCTTCAAAAGGTAAATTGAGTAACCTTTTGAAAGAAAGAATAATGAGCAGGTTTTCAATTCATAATTTGATTTTTCTAAGAGCAGAATAGAAAAAGGAAGACGGGGTGAAATGAAATTAGGGCTGTTAATTGAAAACGATGAGGGTCAAATCTGCAAATTATTATTGACTTAATTCCATTTAATTGGCAAATGTTTGAAGTATAAATGCGGTAAAATGGACAGGGAAAAAAGTTGTTATTTTTCTTGTGCTCTTATTTTGTATGCAAATCCGTTTGTAATAATCTTATTTTTTCCTTGATTCAATATATCCACCCATTTCTGCGTATTTGGAATTTGATCAGCCAGTCGCCATTTACCATTCACCATTCACCACATTCATGACGTCTGTTCTGAGTGAATAATGGGTTTATTGAAAGTTAGGAAACCAGTAAGTAACCAACCAAATCAAGTCAATCTTTGCAAGATCATTTGCGATTGCAAGAGAGTAACAAGAAGTCTTATAAAACTTAGCTACATATTTTCTGTTTTATTTTGATCCGATCACCATTATCACCATCTGCAGTGGAGCAGCATGCCATGATATAATCGCAGAGAGAAAAGGTGTCTGTGTGTGTTTGTCGTGTTCAAAATGTAAAACAGACAAAATATTTTATTATTTCTTTGGTGGCTCATCTGATGCTGGTCGACTGATGGATGATGGTGACAATAAGAATTGACTTGTTCTTTTGGTTGTCTTTCTTCCAATGGAAAAAAGCCGACTTAGAAAACTTTTTCAAGGAATAAAAAACTGGATCATCTGCCTACACATCCATAACTATATATTATGTATTCACACAATACTCTTCGACAAAAACTCCAGCCTGGCTTACCTGCATGCTTACCCAAAAGAAAAATGGCTGGAGATGGAGGAGAATAGGTGAGATTTATAAGAAAGAAAAAAGGGTTAAGAGTTGTTTAACCATTTTATTTCTTTTATACAAAAAATATCTATCAAGGTGACGAAAAGCATTTGTGCGAGATGTTATTTCGTGTGTAGGCAGATTGAAGAGAGAGACGGCACTAAAAAGTCAAACATTGTTTTTTGTCTTCTTTTGTTTTGTGTTCCTTAAAAAAGTTTAATGTATTTGAAAGCTTAATGGATCACTAATGATGGCTGTATTTAGGCAATAAGAAAGGGTTACAACTTTTATGTTCCATTCTTTACTTTTCTTATTCTCTCGCACAACATTTTCGATTGATGTTTAATAGAGTTGGGGACTTTTTCTTCTGGAGTCAGTAAAGTTGTAATTTCTTCCTCTCACTTTTTATATGCATCCTTTAAACACTACTTCCAAACATTATTATACATATACGCACGTAGAAGTTATATGTTAATGTAAAACTAGGGACTTGATGATGTTGGAAATGATACTTCTTCTTCGAACATGCTGTCAACTTTACATTTCTATTTTTTCTCTGATTCAAAAAATGCCGACAAGAACACGACAGTAAAAAGAGAATCTACGAGGCAACAGGCCGTGTACACATATAATGTCCATACACCAATGCACGCATATGAGTATTCATACGGTCTATTACCAGTAACTTGTCGCGTAATGCATGTCACTGCATGAATGAATTTTTAAGTTACATATTTTGTTCCTTGATACTTGACTGTCTTTCGAACACATGAATGGAATGAGTGAAAAGGTTTAAACAAAACGACGAAGAGAAGATGACATTGATGATAGCAAAATATGTAGTTCTACTCCTTGTAAATCTCACTCTCTAGTTGTCGCTCTATAAAAACATTAAAGGAAATGGGAAGCCGACATGGAAGAAAAAGTGGAATGTTTTTTTAAGGGGATTATTTTCTCTGAGTCGTACCTTTAAGGAAGAGTAACTCACACACATAAAAATTCATTCATGAAGTTAGTATCGTATAGAATATCTTGTGGTGTTAACTTGTTATTATAATAGTCCAGCAATACATAATATTGTGCCATGTACATAGTATTGGAAGTAGCCTTAGCCTTACTCTCTTACTAACTGTAAGATAAAAACCCAGAAAATACTGAAGGTAAAAGATAAGAAAAGGCTGAGAAATCGAGAGAAAAAACTTGAATGATATTGATAAGATATTTTGATTATATTTTGTTAAGGAAAGCTTTATTTATTTTTTACTTTATGTGATTGAGTTACCATTACGAAACAAAATATAATTTTTATTGAATGTATTTCAATACAAATAATAAATTAACTAAAAAGGTGTAACAGAAAATACAAATTTACATTTCAATTTTGTATGTTTGCTTACAGCTTATGCACCTAAAAAAAGAAGGGAACAGGTGTATATTTCTTCTTTCTATTTCATAACTATACCCTAATACCCATTTAAGTGAATACAAATTTTTATTAAGCTCGCTCGCGCTTAAACTTTTCATAATATTCCTCGCTCTCCCCATCCATCCACCTCATTTCACTTGACCACAAGTCGTAACGCAGGCGAGTATAGTGTGGTTTGTGGCAGCAACAACATTTTTATAGCTTGATTGATTTATAGTTATGGCTTGTGTACTCTCCCGATATGATAATGCAAAAAAGAATCATTATTTTAGATTTTTTATTTAATTTATACCTTTTATGTATTTCTGTATGTGGTGTGTGTGGGGATAGGTGAAGTATCCTTATAAGCAAGCATAGCTAATCACACACTGATGATGATGATGATGTGCTGTGCTTAAAGCAAACTGCGCTTTCCATGTATTCCTTTTCTCTTCGATAAGATTATATGCAAAAAATCGGTGAGATTCCATTGCAATAAATGACAGAAGAAGAAGAAGTTACTTAAAGTATGGTTGTCTAGTTGGCTGGGTGTCGGTTGTCATGACAAAAACAGTAAAGTTTGCTGTAGCCGCAACAGCAGCAAGTCACCTATACTTTTAAAAGCTTTAAAAAAGCAATAAATAAAGTCAGCCTGTTTAAGTATATTTACCACTTAATCTCGATTCATTTAACAGGTTCATAATTCTTCAATGAATTTTGTCGTGAAAAAGCGATAAAAAAGGAGGAAATTGTGTTAAGTAGAAATAATAATAATAGTAATGAAAATTACACAATGAAAAAAGTCAATAAGAAAACTCCCTTTTTCAATCTGTGGGATTTTCTTTTTTCTTGAGTGAGTGGTTGACTCAATGACTGCCATGGTCACCTTTTTTTTTTAGGTTTTCGGTGTTTGTTATTGTGTAAATGAGCGACGACTGAAAAGTAATTAGGCATTTAAGGTTAAAGGTGTACATCATTTAAGGCTTCATTACCGTCTGTAGGAATTTCTAAATGTCTTTATTGGACTGACTGAAAGTGAGACTGAGACAGAGAGAGGATGCCGCCATATGCACCGCCAAGAGAAGTAGTGATGTCGTCACATTTTCCCAAAATAAAATAAAAAACAAACAAAATCGTTGAAAATCTATCTTGTAATGTAATCTCATTACGCTTTTTGCTAAAGACTCTTCATTACAAGGAGCACTATATTATAACCGGTTATTATTATTATTACTGTTACCATTTCATTTAAAAAAGCAAAGTGAGAGTATTCACTTAAAACTATGTTTTTTCTCTTTCTAGGAAAAGGTTTCTTTAAGGTCTGGATCATGTCTGTTTACTTTTTCATTCTTTAAATGCACTCATGATGATGCCTATTTTTGTCTATCAGTCTGACAGACCCAGTGAACAAAGAGTGAGAAAAAAGAGTAAACATTATTATATTGTGTAATTGATTGTTATTATGGCCGCTCATTACAGTCACCCAAATACCTTGACTTTTCAAAGGCACTCAATTACCTTTCCATTTTTTATCCGAAATATTTATTTAGTTATTTGAAAAATTGCTTGGATTTTTGCAGTTGTGTGGTCTTTTAACAAGTAAATAAAGCGTAGCTTAAGCGGAACAAAGCAAGTTGACTATGAAAAATGCAAAAAGTTCAAAGTATCCATTTGGTCGTCATGCCTAAATAGTATAAATTACACCGTCTTCCATTTATCATCTTTCTTCATTTTTTCATGATCCTACGGAAAATATAAAAGATCTCTGCTACACCAATAACCAAACATTTCAAATAGTTCTGTTTACAATAGTCATGGTATGTCATGATCTTATGATTTCTCTGCTTGTGCTTACTTTATAGATGGATTTTTTCAAGAAAAAAACAAAAAAAACTTTGAGATGATCTAGCATTATTACTGTATATATTATTTATTATTATTATGTATTTACATAATAGACATGACATGATACAGTAGACAGAGGGAAAAAGAAAATCAGTGTATTTTTATTTTTTACGGGTACTGCTGTTGAGAAGATAAAATGAAATGGAGGAATGGCAAGCAAAGCAACTGAAACTTAAGCGAGGCTAGACTTGATAGGAATTAACTATTATTATTGCTATTATCTCTCTTAACCTGTGATACTGCTGATGACGATGATCCCAGAAGAAGAAGAAGAAGAAGAAACAGATCATGAAATGAAATGATGATGCGATGATGAAATTATACTCGCACAAAAAAGGTTTTAAAATAAGCAGAAAGTAGAGTATCACGAAAACTACGAAAAAAAAATCTCTCTCGCTCACGTAATAATCCGTAAAACACGCTAATCTATATATCTCTCGCGTTTCTCTCCCGTGTCTTTATTTCTCTGTTTTGTTTGTGTGGAGAGGAGTTGAAGAGGTTTGCGTTTTTTTGGATTTAAGATGAAAATATTTTCTGGGGAAAAGGGGTTGAAAAATTATCATTCTGATGATGATGAAACCAATGCACTGAAAAGGCAATCAAGTCTGCTTCTCTGCAAATCATTTTTATCATTCTCTGGTCGTCGTCATCATCCTGAATATGATTACTGTATACTATGTGTGCTGGGGTATTGCTTCCTGGCGACGTCATCCAAACCACGTTTATATTTATTCATCATGTATTCAGCATATATACATACATATCATGTGCTTCTTATTTATTGTTCGTTACCTGTAACCTTTTGAAAAAAAGATTTACTCTTTTTTTTTATCTCAGACACTTATGATCCATTATGGGGCAACATGCTACCACGTTCATCTTCTCGTGTTTGTTGTGTCTGTATGTCATCATTCCTCTGACTTATGAGTCGGTTAGGTTTGCTTATTGAGCCAAAAAATGTGTGTCTGAGTAATAATTGTATTATCATGTCTTTGTCGGATAAAGGGAGATGTAGCAGCAGCATGAGAGAGAGCAAAACACGATAACAGATGATCATTGTAATAATAATGATGATGATAATGGTCAGTCAACTTTGGGGAGATCTCTTGAAAAAGTTTTACTTCAACTTGGATTCAGAGAGAGAGGGAAAATCAGAGTAAAACGAAATCCATTTTGATATGGGATTATTATCGGGCGGAGAGGAGGACGATCTTCCTTCTGCTGCTGCTGTTCTTATTATTATGTATTATTTGGTGGAAGTGTAACCTTTTTAGGCTGCTGGTATATAGTGGCACCACCGGAATAGCATAAGCTGCTGTTAAATATTGTCAGGAGAAAAGAAGAAATTTAGACAACTTCAGACAAGACACCACTTCTCCAACAGACAAAAGAATAATAAGCATTGCGTGTGTGTGATTTTTGTTTCTCATGTACAATGTATGTGTCTGTGCAGTAAGGCAAATGCAAAATGTCACGGTGACAAGATTACAAGACGGTGCAAACCAAGTATAAAATTATTATTGCGTATTTTGTATTTGCAATTGGGGGAGCTATTGAAACGGTAACATAAAAATTACAGAATAGGAAGAAAAAATACACTCAAGACGGAACAAATTGATATTATGGATAAAGTAATAATAAAATGGATGTACGTAAGGTGAATTGGATACATTGAATGTGTGTGTGTGAGTGGGTGGGTGGATTTTTGGTGTGAGCTTAATCGTCATCGTGATCACCATCTCAAAAAGTCAGACCTTTTGGAAGTAAGCAAGATGAATGTATAAAGATACCATTTTTTTTCTCCTTTCAGCCACGACAACCGTTTCGAAATTAATTGAAGGTTGAGCTGGGTGGCCTGGCCTTTTTGTCTCACGACCATTCCTATCATTGCTACTACTGTCATTATGATTATTATTACACAAGTGAACGAATGCAAAAAAAATGTGTTTAGAAAATTCAAGTCACTGATCTCTCACGGGCAAGCCAACTTAAATTGCATCATTTTGAATAGATTCGCCCAAGATGGCCAGCATCATCATCATTTTCCAGTAATGCACCTGTTTTCTTTGCTTGATCGAGGCTCGGGGAAAAAATCTCATTACCTTTTGATCCCAGCGCAGTAGTGTGTGAACAGCTTAACTTACAAATAGTAAGGTAAATATAATGATCTTGATCACGATGAAGATTATGACGATATGTGATGCTATGAGAGCATTCACATTGAAACATGTTTAATAACTTGGAGCTATGATTATCTCTGCTGTCGGTTCAGCTGCATTTTTATATTAAAGACAGAAGCACCCAACGCAATTTCAAGTAAACATCATCATCTTCATCATATCGCCATGGTTACCAAAGTCAAGTTAAGAGCCAGTGGTCAGTCAATACATAAGAGGGAGAGGAATGCACACATTATTACAAGTCATTTTCGCCGAAAATATGTGAACATTGATCTCGAAAAGATGTGATTGCATAATATATAGTGTCATTATTATTTATTGAGCTACTGTACAGCAAAAGGAGTTGATGAGATTTCTTCAAAGGAAACAAAAAAATGGTGCATAGTAATTTGGGCTGCTCGTCCGTCAGTCAGTCACTGAATGACGTGATTATCTGATGATCATGTGCAAGAGTGTATAAATGTGTACTTTTGACTACTTGGTAGTGTACAAGTACAAAAACAGAATTATGAGAAGAAGAAGAAGAAGACGTGACTAATAGTCAATCTAAATATTATCATTAGCTTTTCCGAGCTTTTAAAAAGGAGAAAAATAAGGAACGTTGAAATCCGAAATTATGTTGATCATGATAATGATTATAGTTGATCACGTTTTAAAATGAGACGATATTACAATTTTATTTCTTAACAAAACTTCTCTGATTTGTGTATGTGCTGCTAAAGCTTGATTGAAGTTTGGTGAATTCGAGAGTCGAGATCAGAAAGAAACGAAGAACAAATTATGTAGGTGCAAACACAGGCAGACTCAATTAACCTTTGCCTCTTTTCTCTCGCTTGCTACCCACTCATTTTCATTGTGCACTATTGCCACTGTCTACAAGTTTCAGTCCATTCAAGTGTATGGGGCCGTTCATGGAGATTATACGCATCAAAATATTTTATTTGAGATCAGTCAATTCACTTTAAAGAAAGATTTAAAAAACTTTGAACACTGAATTAACTTTATTACTCTGATTTAGTGTGGATGTCCCCATATACTCAGGTGAATTTGTGTTTATGCTGATGATGATGTTTAGTGCTCTTGGTACGTGTGTTATTTCTCTGTTTGCCCCAACTGACCAAATAAGCGATGGAATTAAGAAGGATGCCAGGTGAATGATGTATTAGTTTACTGATATGCATCATCAACGTAAACCCCCGTCCCATCTTGCAATATCAGCAAGCAGTCAACAGAGCAGTGTCGGTATTTCTTTAAAGGGAAAAACCGATGGACATGATGATCCCCATAATCACGTGGCATGCTTATTGCTTATACATATCCACTATCCCATCAACATTCATTTCTATATATTTTCTTCTTAAAAAATCTTCGTTATTTTATCCCTTGTCTTTTCATCTCCAAGTCAAAGGAAAGCAATAACAAGGCAGATAGTGACAAAGTTGATGTTTTGATCAGACCCTCATAAATAAATAATGTGGATTTGTCAGTGTCAAAATCAATAATGAATAAATTGAAAAAGAAAACTCACCACAAACTACCACAACAACCACAGATCATTTAACAGATAACAAAATCATTATTTCAATTCATTGATAAAAAAAGTATGGTAGCCAGACTGCAGCTCTGCAACCTTAACAGCTACACTAAAACCGTTATACTTTATGCATTATGCTTTGTTGTGTGTGGATTGGTTTGGTTTGGGCAGCTGCCCCTTCGGTTTCCTTTCATCAAACTTATCAACATCTCCCTCTCTCTATCCGTTCATCTATCCATGTTTTTCTATATCCGCCGGTCTTGAAGAAGATGACTTACAACAAACTGATAAGATCCTCTGCCGTGTATAAATATAATATTATAATAAATACTTACGCATAAAAATAAGTTGATTTGAATAAATAACACGCGCATTCCAAAAATCCATCTCACTTCTTGATATCCAGCAGCGTAGCAGCAGATTGGAATACGACGCTTACATAAATCCACACATTTATGTTATGTATCCCTTCAAGGCTCAAAACCTATATAATATTAACGGGTAAAGTACAGAAGCCGTTTTTTTCGTCTTACAACCATCAGTCAGGTAGTCAGTCACAAAATCACCATCCATCCACCACGCATTTTGAACATTTTCTTATAAAACACATTATTACGACCCATACGTTTTGTTACTTGTTACACAACTGATTGTGAGCATCTTCTCTTCTCTCTCTGGTGCGTAGTGAATTTCAAACGAGAAATTTATGAGGTTCCTAAAAATCCTAACTAGTCGAGTTAAATTTCGCAGTGGGATGCCGACCTAGACAAATTGAGCATCTCAATAACTGTCGATTTGAGCAATGTACACTGGCATCTTTTTTAAGTATTCCTCGTTACTGTCTGATTATTACCTCAGCTTAATCAAGCTTACCTTTTTAATAATACAAAACAGTTAACTTGCCTAACCTGAGTAACTTAACTATACCTGCACACAGACGTCCTCGATATGATCAGTCAAGTCAAGTCAAAAGGGAAAAAAATCTGAATTTTGATTGCTTCATGGCAGGAAACCCCATTTATTACCATGCCACACCATCACCATAACCACCACATTATTTTTATTATTGTTTGTCATCATTTTAAATTTGCTGCTGTCAAATAGCCATGAAGAAAAACCATGCGATACCAGCAGCACTGATCTTTTTCACGTCTTGTATCTCTCTCTCTCTTCTCCCAATCTCATCATCCCAGTGATTTGTTACCTTATTATGACATGAATGCATATTAAAGTAGATGACGGTATGATATTGTGCAAAAAAATCATATCACTCCATACACACACCGTCTTAAAAAAAGATTCACATCAGTAGCGTCAGCAGATCAGATTTTCAGAGAGATGAAGAATGAGAGATGCCCTATATTATTATCGCCTCTTGATTCATAACACCAGACCAGCAGCAGGAAAAAAAATTGTTCCCAAGATGGCAAAAGTCTGAACTACATAAAGTAGGAAGAGTGCCAAGCAGAAGAAGAAGCCAGGAGAAGTCGATAATCATCTCATCATCATAATCATCATATCATCCAACAATCTCCACGTACACATTACCCATTATACTTACATATGTACACATACTGTACATACCTATATGACATTTTATTCTCTTTTTTAACTTTACCTGGCCTGACGATGAGTGAGAGAAATATGGTAGCATTTCCCCATCATCGTCGTCATCATCAAAAAAGATAATAGTATTATAACCATTATTATTATCCTTCCACCTTGTATCACCAACCACCACCACCACACCACCATCATCTTCACTCTTTACCATCACTGTCATTTAGAAGAATGACTGACTCACTTCACTTGACTTTTTAGTTAAGCACCACCACAAGAGGAGCAGCAGAAAAAAAATCTGTATGTATGATGATGACGATGATCTGGATCAACCCTTTCTCACGAGAATTCGTGAAGTAAAGACCCTAACACCAGCAACGACACTAATACCAACACCACCGCCAAACACATACCGCTACTCCTATAAAAAGCATTTTCCCCTTTGACAAAAAATAGAGCATGATCCATCATTATGATCATTATTATTATTTGCCGTTGCTTGCCAGGCATGCATAAATAATAACGTGAGTTGATTGTGAGTGCATAATATTATGTGTACTTTACTCTTTACTTCACATGTCATTGTGTCATCATTTTTATTGCTCGTTTGTATACTGTCGCCATGCCATGCCACCATCACCATCTTACCTTTTATTTTCTGAAAAAGCACAGTCAAAAGATCAGATCACAGATCAGCAGTCAGCAACAGCATCATCATCATAAGATGATACTTTGTAAAGCTTAAGTAGACGAAAATATTTTTTTGACGGAGGATCATTATCTTCATCCATAGCCTTGCCAAGCAGTACACACACACATGCAAATGAAATGGATGATAAACTATTTGGAGACGATTGGGTAATATGTCATGCTAATAACATTATTATCATTTCTTCGTAGTATTATCACGTTACAAGCATACACCTCGTTTGTCTTTGAACAAACAGGAGAAAAATTGCGAATCAGTAAAGGAGATAATGTACATACAGTACTTTTATGAGCATGTATTCATATGAGATTATTCCAAATCCCAAATGTTAAAAACTTGATGGAGAAAATTGTGTCCTAAAACTGCAGAAAATGAAGTAGAACCAGAAAAGTCAAAAAACTGTTTGTGTTATTTAAAAATTGACTTTGGTTGGGTTTGATACCAAAACTGAACAAAAAATGCGTAATAAGTATGCTATAAAATCTTATCAGTTATCCAAACCTTCTGGTTCCCACACATTTCAACATTATGAAGAAATATAATATTTGAAATAAAAATGAGTGAAGAGGCTTTGTTGAGTACCTACTTCGTCACATTGCATATGCATTTGTATTGCTGTTTTTGATACACCCACAAGTAGCGAAAGCTACTTTATAACTTTCAGATGTTTTCCTGTCGGTCTGCACGATAACTTGAATTGTACTATTTCACCTCTAAGTGTGACCGGAATAGGTCAACGAGATCAAAGGTTACATAGCATCAGTATCCAGTACACCTGTCGTTATGCTATTTTGTCTGGCGTTAAGGTCCCACAATTTGCCCAACTTATTGAAAATTCCAATTTGTGGCTTACGGTGCCCCAACTGTTGCGCAAATGGGTTTCTCTTCGTCCCTTTCGCTACTTGCGTACGTGTGTGCTTTCACGGTTTGTTTTATTAAATAAGTCACCACCACAAAACAAAAATCGTGATAAATGATTACAAATCATACTTCTTTTTCTTCACATGCATCTATACTCGCATACTCATGTACAATAATAATATGCATATTTATCATCATCAAGTGATTACACTTTATCATTTTAAAAAACCTTTTAATCTTGTGTGTGACCAGAACAATATAGCAACTTAAAATCTTTCAATCACTCATAAAAATACAATAAGCAAAAAAGCATACAATATTGTTAAAGTTATAATATAATAAGTGTGTATTTATCACACTTTTTTATAACGATGGCTAATTTTTTCCATGTCTGATTCCTTTTTATAACCGCTTTACTGCCCCTCTCAGTGCGTCACGAGAGTATATTTCTCTCTTTAAAATCTTTAGCATGGAAGTCTAGACGAAGCGGCAAAAATGTTTATTGAGCATACACACAAGACAAGTAAGTAGCATCTTAAGTCAAGTGACTTGGATGATGTTCTTGTAGAGTTAAAGATTTACAAGAGGAAATATGACATGATGGAGAGAAAAGGAACAAAACGGTACAGTACACAACAACACAAGAGTATCGCATTTATTGTTGCAAGTTGTTATAACACCACAAACATAATATCACCGGCCAAACAACAGATTCAAGTTCAATGCCTTGCTGTGTACAGTGTAGTGCATATTTTTTCTATTTAGGAGAATACCAAGCAACATAACAAAAGATTGCGCGAGGAGCAGGAGGACGATGTTAATAATAATGATAATAATAATGAACAGTGTGGTTTTTACTTTCTTTTCATAGGGATCATCCTTTCTTCTTCGTCACATAACAGCATTAGAAGCAAGGAGCAGTAATGTAATAATATATGATGATGATGATGATGCAATGTAAAATGTAATGGCAAGCAACGCAACCACAATATTATTTTTATTATTATAATAAAAAGGAATATGAAAAAACTAAAACCACAGAAGAAGATGAAAAAACATGGTTATTCTTTTCAACGAGTCTTTTTACCATTGTTACATAAAAAGTTACACAAATTTCCTTAACAAGAAAAGCAAACTGAACTGAACAAATATGTAAGAAGAGTATAAATGCGTGTATTGTATTTGTATGACGATGATGATGATGAGATGGCTTGGAGATTTGTATATTCTTTAGCGTATTGTTAGAGAGAAGGAGTATTAAGTTGATATTTTTATACTCATCTTCAATCTTTTTCTTTTTTTTCTGATTGTGAGTATAATCATGTTTCACCTTTTGTATTTGATAATTACACGGTGTAGTGGTGGACGCGATAGGATGATGGTGTGATGAAAAGTACAGTAGATTTTTTGCCACTTGACTTGGATGATTACGTATGTTGAGATGAGAGAGAAGTATCCAAATCCAATCCACTCCAAAATGATAAAGTGGACATGGACATTGTGTGGTTCTTTTTCGGCTTCTCTTGTTTCTTTCGGATAAGTTGCTTTTGAGTGATAGAGAAGTGAGAGGAAAGAAAACACAAGAAAAATGATCCAATGATAAAAAGATGGACAATGGGGCAAAATAATAATCATGCCGGAAAATAAGATATTTATTATGTGGGATTTTAAGTTTAAAAAATAAACATTTCTGACGGCTTTGATCATGATGACGATGAGGAAGAACAGCAAAAAGAAGTAATTTCTTTAAAAAAGTGAGCAAGTAAATATGACGAATGGATAGAGAGATAGATAAATTCTTTCTCGATTTTGTTGAATGTGTGATGTGTATGTGATAGGCATATCAAGTTAAACACCTTCTTGTTCAATTTACCATTCTATTTTTAATATTTCACCCTACCAATACCATACCTTGTCATTTAACTCGACTAGGTTTTCGTTGAACAATAGACAATGCGCATTGGTGAGCTCTTCTTTCTCCTTCTCATCTCTGCTCACCTGTAATTTCATCCAATCCACCAGCTATTTTTTTTAGCATTGACACTGTTCACAATTCATTGAAAAAGAGTGACTGTCTGAATCTTATTCCTTGAAGACGAGTGAGAAGATGATCGACTTGACTACCCCTCAATACTTAAACTAATACCAAAAAGAAGAAGACGATGATGACTGCGATGCAATGCCCATTTCATTTTCATTTCATCTGTCAATCACATTCCATTGTCAATAATTACCTTGTGTGTAACATAACGCAATGGGCAAAGATGATCACTGTCTGTGTTCTGCTGTGGCTGTGACTGCTGCTGCTGCTGCTGCATCACCGAAAACCAAATGTGTAATATTATTATTATCGTCATTATCATTTCTGATTATTAGTTTGAACAGGAGCACCAGCACCAGCAGTGGCACTTGTGAAAGAAGTAGAAAATCACAGTGTCTTGTGCATTTTCCTTATTGTTCCTCATCGGCATTGGGATGATCATGATCAAGTAGCCAAAGTCAACTTTAATACCTACCCACTCAACAACAACAATAAGTGGATGCTGTCTTGTAAGTATATAGCAAAGGCATCAGCGAAAAAATAACTATACTCTGTTTAGATCTGATGGTGATACTGATGATAAGATGACTAGCAAAAATCACATTTGAAGTACAAAAAAATATCACAAGAAGAAGGAGAAGATAATAATAGTGAGGAGATGGATGGATGGATTGGAGAAGAAAGGGAAGGAAAATGGATGGGTAAGAATGGACAAGAGACTCAACGAGCAATCAAGCAAAAGGCCAGCAAATGCAAGCTCATCATCAGAATCAGTATCATCAACTGAACATCATCATGCGTCTCATTACACATTTTTTCACAAAAGAAACAAGCAGTGTGTGGAGAATGATGATGATGATGTGGTGCTGTTTTGGGAGACGTCTTTAAAAAGAGGGAGAGAAAGGACGAATGATAATGTAGATGACAATGAAAAAAGTATATTTTGTTATTTGTTACAACAAGCAAACTTGACTTTAGAAAAGACACAGAGTTATGCATCACTTTTCAGATGTAATGTGTAGAATGTAATGTGGCAAGTGAGTGGTACAATTATTATTGATGGGTGGTTGTTGAGGAGTGGAAATATTTAAAATAGTGAATTGAGAAGGACAAAAATAAAAAAATGGTTTGGTTTGTTGATGGTTTGAAATGGTATTTCCATTCATTCACAAGAATAGTCTCATTTTTTAAAGCAAACAATACTGACGAAAATATGTCAATTAATTTGTAGAGGAGTGGAGGAGGAAAGAATTAGTATAAAAAAATTGTAAAGGAATTTTCATTGGATTATCTGGTTTGATAATAGTAATATATATGTATACAGACATAATAATAAATAGATTGAATAATTAATTAGGGAAGGAGGCATGCTCGCCGTGTGCCATGTATATCCAAAGAGGACGATGAAAATGGAAATGGACATTCCAGCACACTGCCTGCATGTTTCATTAGTGTAATAGCTGGAGAAGGAGATAGGTAAGAGATTTAAAAAGTAATTTTGCTATCTTTATGCAACACTGAGCAAATTTAAAAAAAAAAGTTGGTTTGCTACTGAAGTTATATAGTGCGATGATGGCGGTATGTTGGCTGGTTATAATTTCTGTAGAACTAATGAATGGGAAATGCTTGATAATAAGGATGCTATGAAAAGGAGTTACGTAGGAAAATGAGTATGGGAGATGGAAGCAATTAGCAAGTATTTTATAGTGATTTCTTTTGTTGTAGTATAGCTAATGTTTTCTTTTGTCTTCTGGTTATACGGCAGACCATTAAAAAAGTTGGCTATTTGGAATAAGCTATCATATGTAATTAAATTCGCAGTTATATGCATGTTTGTAGCTACGTACTAAAACATGCTTGGTAGAGATTTGGTCATATTGAGTGGTCCTCCTCTCTGCTCTTCCATGTCAGCAGAAGATGATGATGAACAAGAAAGACGTCAGCATTTTCATATAGTTAATCGTTGCCATCATCATCCTCATTAAGTCAAAAATGCAATAAGTGTGTGTAATAGTGTATCTATCAGCCATTTACATAAATGCATGCTTAAGTAAAGTATCTAGGCATGATGCTGTGTGATGCTCTGAATGAGACGTTGTAATGCTGGAATGTCACTTTCATTCAACCAGAAAACCAGCTCAATTGACTGACTGGACTGATTCTTTTAAAAAGTGAGAACATATCATGCTTGCTTTGCTTGCTGCTGCATTCTTAAAATGTCAGAGATATTACCAAAGTAAACTAAAGTAATGCGACCATCATCATCAACCACTGCCTAAAAAGTCATGTTTCTTAATGTTTGTGTAAAATACATTTTGTGATTTTCCACCCTCCGTTTTTTCTATTGTTATTATTATTGCGCATTCCTTTTAAATACTGGGCTTGCAGAGGCTCGCCATGCCCATTTTTATTCCATTTTTACTTTCTCAAAATAAAAAAATGGCTGCTGAAAAGGGGTTGGTGGTAATGAAATGATCATTGCAGGAAAACTACTAGAATAAGCAGCGGGAACAATTATACATAATTATAAGCTATAGTATCATTTGGTATTCCTGAAGAGTTTTTTTGTAGTACTTTCCTACTTGTTATTACAGCTCTCTTAATGTAGCAAAGTGATGAAAAACTGTTCGTGTAAGTGTGTTGTGTATTGTTTGTGTGTGTGGGTGGCTGGTTGTTCGCTCATGGCTACCGCGTGGGCAATTTGAGACAACCCCTGTCTACACAAGCCCAATTCAGATAAACATGCACTCTACGTAGTGTGTGATCACACTGCACAACATACTGCCTAATCTAAAAGCTTTATAATTAAATTGAAGATAAAGGATTTTTCTTTAAAAGGAACACGGAAAAATATCTTCAGTGTCCAAAGCAGTTTTTACTGCTGCTGTAATTTGCCAATTCTGCAGTAAAGATATGAATAGCAGTGCAGACATAAAAAAAGAAAAGAAAGAAGATGCAATCAGTAGGCAGTGGTGGTGGTGACCACAGATTTAAAGAAGAAGAAAAAAATACTCACTTACCTACGATTTTTTTCGCATTTATACCTACAGAGAGAACACCAACAACCAATGAATGTTGTACAAGCAGTAATAATAATTGTAATAAGTGGTAATAACACTAAAAGACAATCAGCAAAAACAAGTTGCTAATCTCCTTTCTACCTCCATCATCCAACCAATCCAATTTCATTGTGCAATGCTCACCGGGTTCGGCTGGGCATGTTTGGTTCGATATTATATTGTGTTTGTTGCTTTTGCTACATTATTGTTGTTGTTACTATAATATTACTTACTCCTATTGTGATTGTTGCAATGTTACAATACTACTCTTACGAGAGAGAAATAGGAATTGTAAGAGGAACAAACGTATTATCATCATCTTTTTTTTTCAAGTTAAAGAAATGCTACTTGCTATCATCATGCTCAAATTTAATGGATTCGCCTCCAACGCCAACATCACCAAAATCAAAAGCCAAGCTACATCATAAATTAGTCGAGAGAGAAAGATAGCCAACAATATGTTATTATTATTATCATCTTTTCTATTATTATGGCTGTATAAAATCTAAACTCCAGAGAATACTATATACGCACGTTAATATAATACAAAATGAAAACATGCATATTTTCTTGATTGCCGCATTGACACAAAATGAAGTATGCACGCATGCATACATTTCTTCAAAACAGATATAGGTAAGTACATATTTGATATTGGTGAATTATACCAGCAATCAAATTTTCATGTTAAGCAGAGGCAGGAGCATCATCAATAACATCAGACTGGGATAATTTTATACGTGAAGGCTGATCAGCCAAAGAAAAGAGTTTGGCTGGAGAACACATAAAATAAAAATAATTTTTCAAAAAAATGCTCGAAAATTTGGTAACAGGCAGGGTCGATGATGGGTACTCATAATAATAAATAATGAGGCTAAATAATGATGATTGTTGCATGATGGTGTACTGCCGCTGATGATAATGCTAACATGCGTGTTTAAAATTTCCAGGATTTTAAGTCAATTTTTAGTTTACTTTTTTTAAATGAGAGAATACCAAATGTAACAATTGAAGAAAGTTGGACAATTTGAGTAGAAAGACTACATGAAGGAAAAGGAGTCGAGCGACGACGAGAAGTCTTGTTAAACGTCGTCGTCGTCGCCAACAGAGGAGAATATCTTGACTTGGTTGTTCATCTGGTGCTGTGGTGGTGGTGATGGTGTGTTGGTGTAGTAAAATGTCTTGAAGAGAGTCAACTCGAAAAATGAAAAAGACTTACACAATGTATTTTATTGAAAGAGCGACAGACAGAAAGCGAGAGAGAGAGAGAGAAGCAAGTTGTTTACTTGCTTTTTTTGTAGCTGAGTTAAGTGTTTGGGCGGATCAGGGCCGCACTTTAGAAAGCACACCTCTTTTTGTCCCTTTCGAACGAGTGGTGGCATGCTATGCTCAACAGGCTCAGCCAATCCCCTGCCAGCGTCATTCAACTATATCAACAATGTTTTAGTTAAATAAATTTTCACTGTATAAATCCCATACAAAGTAGAAATAACATTGTATATACACACATATCAAAGGTCTTTGCACATTAGCCAGCATACTTTGTTCGTTCCACTGTTTAAAGAGATCGCTCACTGTTACTCTCTTTTTGTCTGTATACCTGTTTGGTTTTTGGTAAAAAGTTATTGCCGGCCGAGAGCACCCAAGCAAAAGCATACGAGATAGTATACTCAACAAACTCACCACCACTCTGACGAGAGACGAAGAGAGGCCTCATCACTATCATCATCTTCTTCGTTTTCCCCAAGTGAGTTGAGTCGGCTTTACAGACACTCAGCAGTATTATTAGTGCCTGTCTCCTTCTATTTACTGGGAAACGTTGAGTGGTGGTTGTGGCGAGTTTTGCTTGCACCGTACTTATCGCATGCATTACGTAACCAAAAGTTAAACGACAGATCAGCATAAAAAGAGATCCTGTCCACCTTCACCCCTTTATGCATTTCACGTATGCCTAATACCTACTTGCCTACTTGCCCTGCCTGTGTAAATACATAAAAGTAATTAAAAACTCGTTCAATTTAACTTACCTGTGTGTATGGAATGATGGACATGGACGGATATATAGTTACATTTTGTACATAATATGCAATACCAATTCATAGTCAAAAACCAAACAGTATTCTGCAAAGGCACACATTAAATACGCCAAGAGCATGCACAATATACATTTTTGGCTTGTAACATTTTTTTCATGCTTATTCTTGATTTCCATCTTTAAAAAATATGACTATGTGACGACAAAAAAATGAATGAAAAAGTTAAATCGTTTTAAAATTGATTATTTCTTGAACTCTATCTAGGCTGGACTCATGCTTGTTGTGGTATTTGGTGACAGAGCAATTTAATACCACTTTGATGCTTATCAACCCTCCATTTCACATTTATTCACTCATTCATTCCGCAATGGATTTGTTTTCCTAAAATTCAACTCGTTCTCTAGCCTGGTCAACATAGTTCACTAGAAACAGATTGGATTGCATAACTTTATAATACTTAGCTACGCAACACAGTTTGTTTCTAGCTAGACTACATAGTTTTGCATTGAAATGTAAGCTCACACTTTTGCTGCCAAACACATTATTCCTGTCCACAACCACTTTACTCATTTATATCCCATTACTAAATAACCAGCCAACAGCACCGACGACGACGTACTTTTTACCTGGGAGTGAGTGAGAAGTGAAATGGAAAACTTTTGCCGACGATGAAATGTAAATTGAAGGTGTAGGTGTATTCAAGCAAGCAGGTATTGGCACAAGGCATCGATAGTAAAGCATACATTAGCTTCATGCCACATACCTGTGCATGTATTTACGCAAGTGAGCCTAATAAAACAGGGTATTGTCGTTTACCCTCTGACCATTTCCTCACAAAAACAAAATCCTTTTTTCATCACTTCTTCTTGCATGTCCTTTGAGTGTATATGTTGGTATGGTGTGGACTGCAGACTGCAATTTAAAAAAATATTGAGTATACACACCTACAACTATTTAAATCCTGCTTGCGTAAACACTCTGCTAATCTAAACAATACTATTAACTCATATAACATTAATAAGTTTAAATGGCGATTTTTTTTGTAAAGAAAGAGAAGATTTTAATTCTTTTTCTTGTGTAATCTTGCCCATGTTTAAAGAAGCAGTCCTAAAAAAGTAAACTGATCATCACCACTCTTTTTGAGCTCACAATCAGCTCAGGTAATAGCACTTGCATTCCTTTTGATGTTGCTACTGATATGATCATGAATGAGAATGATATGATCATCACATCAGCAGCATTAACACAAGAGAAGTTGAAGGAGGATGGCTTAGTGATCATAATCGTCTCTCTTCTCTGCTATATCATATTTGCTACCGCTGTAGTAAAAGAGGTAAAGGTAAAAAACCAAGTGGTGTGGTTGTGCTGATGGTGTTCCTGTGTGTTTTAGTTGTTTCTGTGTGTAAGGTGAGCATGTCTACTCAAACTCATCATCATCTTTGTGTGGTTTGGTTTGGTGAACTAAACTCGCTCCCTCACATCTTCCAGATCTCATTTACTGACTGATTGTGAGTCTGAGCGGATAAAGGTAGGTAGCAGGCAGGCACGCAGGTGATTAGCCATAAAAAATACCAATACACAGAGAAAATACCCATTACGTAAAAAAACTCATCTTTAGCAAAAGAAGGGGCAGCCAGAGATATTCTGTTGCAGAAGAAGTAAAGAATATATAAAAAAAAAGAGTTGACTCTTGAGGGATGGTGGATCTCCAGCCAAAAAGGGTTCCTCATCCTTAAACAGCAAAGTTAGCTGACAGTGTTCAGTATGGTGTGAGTAAGCAAACAAGATAGTCAACTAGTGCGTGCAGTGTCAGGAGTCCAGTGTAAGGAACTTAAAAAACAAATATTCTTTAGGAAGAGAAAGACACATTTTACTTGTAACATTTTATTCTCATGATCTTGTGAAAAAGTGGTCCATGACTGGATACAGTGAAACTCTAAAACAATATTACAAAAGAAGAAGTAATGATAACGTGTTATCTTTATTGCTTTTTGATAACCTCTTGGTCCAGAGAAGAAGGATTAACAAGAAAGGCTGAAAAAGGCGTAGCTGTGTAATAAGCTTATGGGACAGAGGGTTGACTTTAAACAACACTAAAGTGGTCCCGTGTGAACAGATCTCCTTTTTTGAAGATTATTGCACTGCCTATTTAAAAAAAATTAAAATTGCAAAGAGCATTTGAGAGGCCCTTTTTCTTAAGTGCAAAACTGAAACTAAGTTGAAAATATAAAGAGAAACCTTTCTGAGGACCCTTTGTAATGACTTGAGGAACTTGAACCTCTCTGGAAACTGGGGCATTTTATAAATGAATAGAGCTGAGGCACCGGACAAGTGATCTTATTTGATAAACATTTTGACTACAGAGACACTACAAAGAAATTATGCATTAGCTCAATACTATTCTAATTTGGTTCTTATCAGTAAAAGTTTATAGTGTGATGATAAACTGTTCTCACGATTTTTAAAAAATCTTCACACTTCTAAAAAAAATTAAATTGGATTTTCACTGAAAAGTCTGAGAAAATAAGCAGGCCTTCGTGATAATTCCAATTTTCTTTTATCTCTCAAGGTTTTGAGACGCAACTGTAGCTACCACTTGTTAATGAGATGATATGATCTGAGTTGATTATTATAGAACTTGTCATAATACTCATTTCTTTTAGGATTTTTGAGATGATAATATATCAATAAATATATTAAACCTTTTTTTCCGAGTGACAGTGACAAGGTGTCATGTAGTCGTCATCATCACCTTCATAATTAACGTATTAACACTGGACACACTTACCCTTTAGAGATTTTCGTAAAAATGATAAAAACAAGTTTACGTTTTAAAAATATATCTTCCTTTGTCAGCCATCGCAGTATTATAACAATAATTAAGAAACATTTTTTGAAATAATCAACCCTTGAGATTTTAACAAGACAATTGTTCCAATTCCAAAAAAGTTTTTTGACCGTAAATTAAGTAAACCAAGTGATTAAGTAAAAGTAGCAGCAAAGCAAGACATCTCTCCAAAAGTTGTGTGGGTATTCCCATGCTGATGGTTGTGGAAAGCAGTGGAACGAGCCCCAGTCGGCTTCATCATCCTCACCCACCAATTCCACCACCACCACCAACCCATCATCTTATCCATCACCCAATAGCGAAATTACTCAACCACACAACAAGCAGCAATAGTAGAAATAGTGACAGTTGTAGTAGCAACTACAGCAACACCACTAACAACTCTAGCGGAGGGGTAGTTAAAGGAGCAGGAGCAAGTTTTTGGGGGGAAATGGACTTTCCTGGACAGTTACCAGCCGGTGCAAACATTCCAATTTCTACAGGTATCCATCTTTAAAAATTATTCTCAGTATTAATTTTTTATCATAGGTCATAGTACCATAGTTCATATATAGGTACGCATAAATAACTGTAGAAATAATATAAAAAATTGCGAGAGTTTGCCATTATCATCGTTGCAATCATCATCACTAAACTGAACATTAGTAATCACGATTGACTCTGCACTTGCAAGTGTGAATGAACAGAAAATCACCCAAAGGAGCGTTTTTGATGAGTGAATATTATTTCCAATTTTCAATCAACAAAATCGTCTATAGCTTACATATCGCTTGCCATTGCTAGAAAAAAAAGTAATGATAATACGTAATAATCATAAAATGGCACTTCACTCGAATCTATTGATGTTGTCTGTGATCTGCATTTTAATACTCCACATCATCCATCATCATCTACACTTTATCTCTGTGATGTTTGGTTATGGTGACGATGATGACGATGATAATGAATTATTGGCACTAGATAGGCACCAGCATCGTATAATATCATTAGAAAAAAAACTAAAGTCAGATCGCATCCTTTTTGGTGATGATGATCATGATGATGATGATGGAGATGATATTTGATTGCATTTGGTACTTAATGGACGGCTAGGTAGCATTTCAAAAGTTATCATTTTCTTCGGTGGTGTGGAGTAAAGATGCAGTTTTTGATGATGATGCACCATCACACTGTAATCATCTCAAAAATGCTGTAAGTTGCAAGCAGACATTTGTATACGTATTGGAAGAGCAGGCAGGCACCATCATCACATTATCATTATACCAAAAAAACAGTAAATCAATTGAATCGAATCGACGATCTCAATCGGAAGGATTGAATTTAAAACACGTTTTTTGCCCATTTTTTTCTTAGTTCGGTTTGTAATAATATTTTGAAGATGCGACTTAATGCTTACTGCTTACACGGCATGTATTTTTTTTCTAACGTGTCGAGTAGGATGATTATGATTACATATTAGTGGGGAAAACAGTGGCAGAGCATCATGCAAATAAATATGTACATTTTTTTGGGTGCGCGGTGCGGTGGCTGTTTGTTGGAGGTGCCAGTCTTTATTGCTGCTCTCTGCTCATTATCTTTGCTTAAATCGAACCTATGCTCTGTGTGTGCATTTGGTTTCTCTGAAAATGCGAAAATTTGTTTCTCGGCAGAACATACTCATAAAACTCATGTTACTATTTTTCTTTGGAAAAAATATTGTTGCACACACGAGAATATTATGATGATAGAATGATGAGAAGTGTCAGTCATTCATCTGTTGGTGTATTTTTCTCTCTGATTATTTGCCGAAGAAGACATGATGAGAGCATTTAATGATGACAGTGTATAGTATCATGAACCTGTATAGATATATTGCAGGTTGATGAGGAGGACGGTGATAATGAGCAGAAGGCTTATTACCAGCACACATCTTTTTTCCACTAATTTTAATCCAATAATCAGCAGGAGCCGCCTTTACGCGTCTGTCTGTCTAGAGCGATTAACTTTTGTGGTTGTTTATATTACAAGAGATGCTGTGCTGTTTAAGTGTTTATAGCTACCTAATCATAATCAGTCAGAAAATTAGCACAAAAAAAGAAGCAGAAGCACAGAGAAAATAGAAGTGTAGTCAAGTAGAAAATCAATCCGTTCAACAACAGCAGCAGTCAAATCAACCAACCTCACCTGAACTGAGCACATTACCACTACCTGTTTATGAAATAGAGGTATATG
>JAQFZH010000101.1:0-52513 GCA_034695485.1 Entomobrya nivalis | reverse complement strand
GTATCTAAATTTGAACCAGCTGAGTAATACCGTGGGGAGAGTTAGTTTAGATATTTAACTACTAAGCTGAAACATACCAAAACGTGAATTACGTTGTATTCATGAATAACAGGGATTTTAGCAAATTGTAATGCTATGAATTGGCAGTGTTTGCAAGTTCCATTGTTAGCACAATTTAAATGTTATCAAAAGGTATGTCATATGTGTTAACAAGGTAGATATTTCCATATCATATGAATTGTTTTTTATTTTATCTGGGGAGGGGTAAGTGTGTAGGGGGGTAATGGACCGAGGGGGTAAGTGGTTGGGGGAGTAAGTGAACAAAGGGGGTAAAGTATATGGAGGGGGTAAGTGAACGGGGGGGGTATGGGCCGGTAACGGGTCAAAACATGGAATCGAGTACATGTTGTTTATATGATTGTGTCATTTGAGTAAAAATGACAAAAAATACTATGGCTAACATCATACATGTCATATATTTTCATGCAAACGACTGCAGTCACTTGATTTCTGTGACGGTGCCCATAAAAAATTTAGCTTATCACCTACCAGCATGCGTAATGCATTTAAGGCAGTTAAGCCAGCCGTAAAGTCATTTAAAGCATCATTTCTTTAAAGGTCACATCGATCACAAAAAGACAGTACTTCAGTATTTTGCATGAAACAATTTGCAAATTTGGTTAAGGTAGCATCCACAAATATCTTTATTTTCTTTGTAGAAGAGTATGTTTCCGGATTGATGTGTAGAAACTTCCATAAGTTTGAGTTGCTTTTATCTCGCTAGGCATGCTATTCAAAAGACTTATGCCTCTGTAAGAGAACGAAGTTTTACCATATTCCTTCTTCATTTTTGGAACTACATAATCATTTTCAAGTTTAGAAGCTCTTATATTTTCTCTTCTTTCAATTTTTTCAAAACAAGAAAACTAGATTTACAACGTATGTATTTAAACATAAAGTCTAATGTGTATACTTTAACACGTTCTTGAAATTCAGCCAATTCATTTTATCAAATATGTCAATAGTGGGCATTTTTACATGAATATTTTTCATAATTACAAGTTTAGCAGCTTTTAACATTATCTTGTCTATATGCTCACATTTAGTTTCAGATATATTACCTCATATTGGTAAGCAATATTCTGCTAATGAAAGTACTAGCGAGGTAACAAAAATTTATCGCCATTTATACGTGAAGTATCCTTTGTACCTATTTAGCATAAAAAGTCTGTTTGTCATATTTTTACTAACATTTTGATATTGAGTGTCAAAATTCAACGTTTCATTCAGTATTAAACAAAGGTACTTAAAACTTTGCACTTGCTCAATGTTTTTATCGTCTATAATAATCTGTAGTTTTCCCATGATCTTTGTTCTCGGCATTCTAAAGACCATGCATTTAGTCTTATCAATATTTATTAGCATTCCATTCTGCAAGCACCACGAAGCGAGGTTGTCCAGGTCTTTCTGTAGGTTTTCCCGTATTTCTTGAATGCTTTCACCGGAACCATATAGCACACAGTCGTCAGCGTAAAATATACATTTATACTGTTTTAATTTCTCTGGAATGTCATTGGGATACATGGTAACATTTATCCCACTTAGGCTGGAGTCCTGTGGAGTCCCCAATATCATGTTGACCGGAAGTGATTGGATATTGCTTGTCACAATTAGTTACCGTCCTGATAAGTACGATTTTAGAAAATACAATAAGTTGTTACGTATCCCAAATCTATGGTATTTTTCTAGTAGAGGAGCATATTGTATTTTATCGAAGGCATGTACAAAATCTATGAATATTGCTCGACTTCTTTTCCCTTCATCTGCAAAACTTTTCACATCGTCAGTTAGCACTGCAATAGCACTATGAGTGGATTCCTGTATCTGTGCTGTTCATTCATGATGTAGTCATTTTGAAGAACGACACCAGTTTGTCTGATTTGATTTTTTCTATTATTTTAGCAAAGACAGGAAGAATAGAAATTGTGCGATAATTTTTAACTAAACTTCTTACCCCTTTTTGCTTGTACAGCGGAACTATCATTGCTGTTTTAGATTATTTGGAAACACTTTTTTGATGATGGCATTAATAATTTTGGTTAAATGTGGTGAAATTACGTCTGCATTCTGTCCGATGAATTTAGCAGGAATTTCATCATTTCCTGTTGGTTTTTGAGCGTCCATATTACGTATTACATTGTAGACTTCTTCACAATAAACAATGAATTTGGAAAGGGTTCTAGGGTCATCATCTTGCGGTATATCATATAAAATGTCACATTCTTGGTTTTCGAAATTTTGTATGAAGTGCTTGCACAAAATTTTCAGTTTGTGAATCATGTTTTCACACTTATTTCGATCAACTACTAATGTTGGAAATATTGTCGCGTGAGATTGTCGTCCAGTTTCTATTTTGATGATATGCCATACTGCTTTGGAATCCCTAATTTTTTTTTGTAACTTTTCAACAGCAGCGGCTTTCAGTTTTAATTTCCAATGAGTTGTTGAATTTCTAATGGACTTGTCCTCCATAGTCATTTTGATTTCGAGTACGATGAAATAGTTTACGAGCTTTTTGAACTCGACGACAAGCTTTTTCATATTCAGATGTTATCCATGATTTTTTATTCACTTTAGCACGAACGGTTTCTAAGGGATTTTCGCATTGAGTACATATTTGATAATTTTTTCAAATAAGTTTTATCTATCATGAATATTTTTACTTAAATCTAAACTCCACTATGGAGTGTCCTTGAACATTTTCGATACTTCTTGTTTCACATTTTTTAAAGAACCGCAGTTTAATTGATTTATGACGAGATCTTTGTGTTTTCTCTTTTTTTGACAGCGTACACTAACTCATGATCTCACAGTGCACATGTAACAACTCAAATGAATGTATTTAAAGTTGGCTTATTTGTAAATATACAATCTAGTAAACTGTTTGAGTTGCATTTAATGCGTGTTCGTTTTTTAATTAATTCATGAAAGTTATTATCAGTCATTGTTTGTTTAAATTCACGTTATTGTCATATTTTAGTAGGTTGATATTATTGTCACCAATAAGGTATGATTCATCAGTTTTGCATTTCAGTTGTGTTTTATTTAAAACAGTAGTCAATTTTTTAGTAGTAATAGTTGTTGGCTTGAAGGTTAAGACTATGAGAATTGGTTGAAGGTTTGGCTTGGAAACTTTAACTTGTTGTAGTTCTACATCTAAATTATATGTCGCTATAATATCGACATTATACGTTTCCATTACATATAACAGTAGTCCACCTCCTCTTGTTTTGCATGATTTTATATTCAATCTGTCAAGCCTGTGACTACTGTAGCCAGGTATGTTTACTTCTTCTGATGCGATTGCAGGGTGCATCCAGGTTTCAGTGACTCAAAAAATATGAAACAGTATATTGGATATTGTACTGGCTAAATCATCTTTTTGTGCATTGACATATTGTCTCTTATGTTGATGTGTCCAATGGATATTCCTTTGGGTTTGATGAGTATTTGAGGTTCAATTAATTAATTTCTGACCACAATGAAATCATTTAACGTTTTACCCTGTCCACTTAAATATATCGTAAAGATTTATTAATTAATTTATTTATTTATTGAACGAACGCAAATGCATCTTAAACAATGTTGTTGACAAGTCGGTTACATTAAAGATGATACATGGAACTACAAGTTAAAAATGAATCAACAAAAAAATATAATAAAGGAATCTGAACAGAAGCCCAAGCTGCCTATGATGGCGCTGTGGAAAAAAAGGGAAAATGTTTAAATAAAATGGTGCATCTATAGAGTTAGTCAATTTGAGCAATGATTATAAGCTCGATTTATTCGCGAGTTTAAATACCTTACGACATTACATACTCATTACATAATGTTACATTTGTCACAGTCACATAATACAAAAATTCATGCATATCAGTATAATTAAATGCACTTCACAAATGAATATGCTTACGTAGCTAAATACTAGCTTAGAAGGCAACGACCAACTAAATGTTGACGTTTGCTTTAACAATTTCTCTCAACAGAAAATATAACACAAGTAATATTCACTTAAAAGTATTCGACAAACATTTTCGACAATAAAGAATGCTTAACTTCCAGAGTGATAAAGTCGCTTGTAGTAGGATAAATTGTAGTTTGTATTTTTGTTAAACACGATACGCATTCAGGCCCATTTTGAAACTTATCAGTATTTAAGAAAATATTTGGCTAATCGTCGTGAGTCATTTATACTACTTTTGGCCAGACTTCTTCTGTAAGAATATATTTTATAATTTGGTTAATCGACGTATCTTTAAAATAGTTTTTGTCAAATGTCGTGCTTCAAGTAGCAAGGTGATTTTTTTCAAGAAATGTAAATTTGGTGGACCATCGTTTTGGTGAAACGTCGGACAATCGTCTCAACGATCGCCCTTTCGCATACACATAGGAGAACGTGAAAGATTTTGTTCGCTGGAGCGGCGCCGCATCCAGCCGAGCTGCATTGTAGAAGATGCAGCACCTGCGAGAAGCATTCCGGTCCAGGTTTCGACAGGAGTATCTTGAACTCCTCCGAGGAAATCACCAAGCCAGGGCTCGTGCACAACTGCGAGTTGGAGTCGTTGTTGTCGTGGAACGAGACAACGTAAAGAGACAAGACTTGGTATCATACTTGAAGCGATTCCTGGAAGAGATGGAGTACTCTTTCGTTTGAAGATGAAAAATGGAGTGATCCTGCATCCGGCTCAAGGCCTATTCCTGATGGAACAGGTAAAAATAATTTTAGTAGTTTACTGTAGTTAAATTTTGTGTTTTTTTGTGAAACTTTCTGTTTCGTTTTCAAACGACCCACCGAGGAGATTGGAGGTTGTTTCTTTTGCTACACACTCGGAGATGTTTTCAAAATCTGGGCTGTCTACTGACGATAGGTGTGGGTTAGGAACAGGGGAACGTATTTAAAGTTTTCATTTTTCTCCAGTATCCTAATATTTATTTTGCGGCTTTGTTGCTCAGTACTTGCAGGTGCATGTGTGGAAGGGGGGAATGTGCCGCAAAATGTACTCCTTCGTGTGTCTTAGATAACCCTTTTTTCCAGGTTTGGGAACCTAGCGGTGGAGGTCAAACGAGGAGATCACACATCAGCTTAGGTCGAAAGGTCCTGACGCGTACTTGATATTCTGTTCCTGGCATTTGCTTATACAAGTCCCTGACGCGTATCGGACGTACGCTTCAAGCCTCTCTCTACATCTGCAGCTCGGCTACGCACTTTTGCCGCGGCTGCCTACTTACTCGCTGTACTTAGTCCTGTCTTACAAGCTGTATAACAGCAAATAATGAAATATTTAACTGGCAAGAGCCATTAATTTGTTAGTAGTTTAATTTGATGGGAATAGTAAATCTGCCATTTAATTTTGTAATAAAACAGAACTTTCTAGTGATTTTTTACTTCAACTTAATCAGCTCGTTATCCTGTGACCGAACATTTACTGGAATTTTACTGTTTTTATGACATTAGTGACATTAGGATTTTTCATTAGTGGCATCAATTTTAAGTTTTGTCACTTACATCGTGAAGTCATCCCATTTTCAACAGATAGCATGTTCAATCGTTGGCAGGTTGTGTTGATGGCAAATTGTACTGATGGCAAGTCGTCTGGTGGCAAGTTGTACAGTTGGCAAGTTGCACTGATGGCAAGTGATTTGGTAACAAGTTGTACTGTTGGCAAGTTGAACCTTTTGCACAAATTACCCTTACAGCATAATTGTTCGTGAGCATGGGGCCTGCACCGAGCTGAAAACGAAGCTCCTTGGATGTTTTTCTGTCTGTCCGTCTAACCTTTCAGTCACCACGATAACACAGAACACGTTAAAGAATGTTGTAGAAAATTTAACTCAATTTAAATTTAGAATGTTGTAAGTTCATATGGTCAAGCTCATGAACCCTATTTGATTTTCAAACCCCTATTCCAACCCACACGTTAAAACTCGATTTTTTAACTTAGTCAAAGTGTAAATTTGAATAGTGCAATAAAAAGCTCTTTTTGGGTTGATTTCAAATCATGTCAATGCGGGTTAAAGTGACCTGGGCCAGGATCCAAAAAATTTGCAATATCAAACAGATAACAAGCGCTATCACTTGAATGAGACTTTTGTCGTCAAAAACAATCCTCATCAAATTATTACTGTCGGAGGACGTAGTAGCTTATTTAGTTTTAGTCGTCAATGAAACTGTCACCTTTATAATTTGAAAACGCAATGTTGTAAATGCCTCGATGCGAGTTTTCCTTTGAGCAAGCAATTGGGAAAACTACCACTTTGTCACTAATTTTTCACTCGAATCTTCGTAAAGTCTAAATTTGGGATGTCAATGTCACTGTTGAATGTTAGAATAAAGTTGTTTCGTTCAAACTAAACCAAGTCATTACTGTATTTTTACTGTAGTTAGCGAAAGAGATAGCATCATCATACTCACGTCATCAATCGACTGGCCTTTGCATACAAACTGGACTTTGGACTGACTGCTGATCGTTGCATACAACATCAACAAACATCATCACTCCGTTTGGCTCTTGTCCATACTCAACACACAGCTTATTCTACACTCAGGCTTTTACACATCTCGCGTCGACGTATCCGTCTCTCCATTTGATTTGCCTGTGTGAAACCGCTCTTGGACATTGCAATAGCCTTACCATTGATTCGTTAGCTCGTAGAGGTGGACTCGCCTTGACTGGAGAAGAACTTGGAACGACTGGACTTATCTTAAACCGGAAAAGGTGACCAAAATCAACCCAAAGTAAATTGATGACCAAAGCTGGCCAAAAGTGAAATGATGACCAAACCTGGCCAAAAGTGAATTGATGACAAAAACCGGCAAAAGCGAAGAAATAAGTTCATAGTAATTTCATAACCGCTTGAAACACTGAACGGTTATCACAATTCCGATCGGATAACCTCAATAGACGACTCCCGGTTTCATATTTTCAGCCATTGGCTGTGCACCAGCTTAGGTAATCACGTGATATGCAATAAGCAAAAAAATATGAGATCGACCGGGAGTTATCCCATGAGGTATGCCCATCCTAATAATTTGACTCAGATCCGGCGGTATGATCTCTATTAAAGCAGGTTTTTTATATTTATACCTTCCTGATGTCGATGCAGTCCACGTGCTCACGAACAATGATGTTAAAAGGGTAAATTGTGGTAAAGGTTTAACTTGCCATCAGTACAATTTGTAATCAACACAGCCTGCCAACGGTTAAACATGCTATCTATAACCAAACCTGACTGTCTGAACGATGAATCTGTTGGGTTGAAAATCGAATCCAACTGTCTGAATGATGATACTTTTGGGTTGGGTTTGAAATTGAACCCAACTTTCTTAATGATGAGTGTAAGGTTGGTTAGGTTAGGTTTGGTAAGGTTAAAAATCAAACGCAAGTATCTTAACGATAAATATATTATATTGGTTTTGGTAAAATTAAAATCGAACCCAGCTTTATTACCGATGAGTCTGTTGGGTTAGGTTAGATTTCCAATGCAACATTTATATATATATGTGTCAACGTCATTAATACACATTATTTATAAAACTGCATTTATTTATGCAAAGTCTTATGCACCCATGCTGAATTCATTCGAAGCGAGTAGGGTTGTACTATTATCTTCAATATTGTATGGCAATTTAACTGAATAAAAGTTTGGAGCTGATAGTGTTCTGTTTTAGTTAACATCTTCAATCACTTTGGCTAATTACGGCAGTATAGAAAAATAACTTAGCTTATGTTTGTAAATTCAAATGTTATCGTTAGTTCTGTGTAAGGATTGAATGCTTTTATTTAGCACCACATATAAGTACAGAGCATTATTTACTAACATACATAGGTTGAATTTCATGTCGATAGAGAAGTCAAAAACATGAAAGCAAGAATATATTTTGATTTTAATAGACGTTGTTGTTATTAATCGCTACAATTCTATACTCTTGATGTTATCAAGTTGGCTGTTATGGCGAGTATAAAGCGCGTTCGAGACAGTAGGGCTACGAAAAGATTGAATTGAAGGTTCTAGTGAATTTGTCCATAACGAAATTCCATGCTGAGACTTGACGTAGTGCATTGTTATTGTTAAGCTGACCTATGATGCGTACATATTATTTAAAAACATCAGATAAATCTTCATATTACGGAGCACGTAGGACTAAATTTTCAAATACATGAATATAATTAATGTACACTTCTGACTCTTCACACAGTCGACTAATTATGCATTCGACTAAATATAGAGTCGACTGATAACACATTCGACTAATTTTACAGGGTCGACTAAGTATACATTCGACTAATAAAAACGAGTCGACTAAAAAAATTCGACAAAATATTTTCGACACTGTATAGTGTAGACTGAGTACATTTCCACTATATTATTGCCTCCCTGAAATTTTAGCCCATTTTTAATATCCAAAGTTCATGACATAACAAACATAAAAAGCTCAAGTCTAACTTGACATGCATGTGACAGAGAAGTTCTAGGTTATCCTAAGATTAAGGCGATGAGGATACTTGTATTGCAGCACTACATATTTACTTCACAGTTTATTCATGCATTAAATTATACTATTTTCTTGATATCAATTTAATGAATTATTCTCTCTGTCAATTTGATTCACTCTGTGAAGTGTTCTCAGGGATTTCAATATTACAATACATATTGGTGGGATTTTGGGTAAAATGTCCGCATTGTGCATTTAACTTCTCCTTTTCATCGTAAATTGTTACTCCATTTTCAAGTATTTCATTTAGTGTAGATTTTGTTTTTACCCTCCCAACCTCGGTGTTTAGAAGATTCCATATTGTTTTACTTCCCCCCTTGATATTTTCTTTGGCAACTTTTTTTATCACGTTGCACTTCAACTTAGTTTTTAGATGATTCATTTTATTTCGTATAGATTTATAGTTTTGAAAATTTTCATCAGTTTTATTTTTAACAAATGTTTTTCGAGCATTTGACACTTTTCGACTTAAATTGTCGTACGTTCAAAGTAATTGCAGCCAGATTTTTCTGGCTGCAATTACTTTGATTTTCTTTTTTGGTGCGTGCGAATTCAGTTCATGTGACCGTATAGTTTGAAACATTTGATACTTTGGATTTATGTCCGTACAATATTCCCATATCCGTTTTTGAAACATCTTTTTTCTATTGTTCCAATTGCACATTTCGCATCGCTGCTCTTTTTACGGCAAGTGTATATTATATCATGATCTGATATTTCTGATGGTATTATTCTTTGATATCTGAGTATCTGATGAATTTATTTGAGGGTGATTTGTAAAGATGCAATCCAATATTGTTGCTGATGTTGCAGTTACCCTTGTTGCGGATTTAATTAATTGTTCAAAGTGATGATCCATCATATATTTATGAAGTTTTCATTCAATTGGATCATCTTTCATCATATCGGCATTAAAATCCCCGATGAAATATACTTCGTTTCTGAAAATCTTCATGTGAGATTTTATCATGTCCATTATATGTGATTTAGAACATTTTGGAGGCCTATAAACCAGCACGATGTGAATGTTTTTTGTTTTGGGGTTCGATATATTTAAATTTAGTATTTCGGTCATTGAATGTGATTTGACTGATTGCTTTTTGGAGAGTATAGTCGTCTCTGACTTATAGTAATAATCCTCCTCCTCTGTATTTGTAAGACTTATATTTTGTCCGTCTTGTCTGTGTAATGTGTAGTTGGGAATGTAAAGCTCTTCGTCAGGTATATCTTCATAGAGCCAAGATTCACATATTCCAAAACATAAAATTGGTATGTGTAAAGTATATAAAATACTTCGTCCTTTTAATACTGGTCATTATGTCTCTGGCATTTATATGTCCAATACAAATACCTTTGAAATTACCTTTTGCGGTTGGTATTTCGTCTGATGATTCTGTTGTTGATATGTATATTTCATCCTTTTTACATTGACAGTCAGGACATATCCAATAAAATTCGTCTGATTTGTGTTGACGAATGTTCTCCTTAAAGCATGCAGAATGATACTGCTGCTGACAACCTTGACATTGGAGGTATTTTCTTCTTGTTGTTTTTGCCCCTTTGCACAATATACAGAACGGTGCACTGTTTTCCTCTGTACATTTTGTACATTTCCATCCTTGTTGAATATATGATGCATACTCTGGAGTTATGCCTAAACAAGTACGGTGGTAATCGAAACTGCATGATAAGCACTTTAATTGCTGCTGACTTTTTTGTATAGATGAGTAGCACTCAAAGCAGTTCATTTTGGATGTGATATGAGTTATACTATAAAAGTTTGTATATTATAAATGTTAAATGTGTGTGTGTATATAGCGTAAGGTACTTGGTGCTTATGTATGTATATAAAAACGTTAAAATAAAACAATTTGATGGAAACTTTCAGGAATGTTTCCACAAACTTGCACCGTAAAAGTATAAATTTAGCAATTTTTTTGAGTCGGTTACACCATTTGGAGCACGCTGGTATAACTTAATTGCTTAAATATAGCTTCTTGATTATTTTACGATCAATATTGTAAGACGGGCCAAAAAGTACACACACACTGCCCAAGCACCAAGAAGATTCGACTATCGACTTCCAATCAGATTCAGTCCACTACAAACCCGATTTCATCAACCTCCGAACATGCTCAATCGCCTTCTAGCCAAGCACCATCCACTTCCAACTAGATCCGATTGACGTCCGCCCAACGAAACCATCCACGACAGTAGCCTCTTATTAAGCAACAGCTCACCTAATCCAACACTCACATTTACAGCATGAAGTACCACCATAGTACCTCCTCCTTCATTCGCGAGCCACACATCTGCACAACCGACATTACTACCCCTTTCGTTGGAGGTGATGAAAAGCAGCTTCTTCCACTGCTGGTGCCCTTAATCGGCTTTACTACCCCTACTTTGCTTTTAGGGCATAAGCACCACAGGTAAAAATCCCCACCGCAAAACAAGGTCCACTTAGATAAATCTCCACAAACATCAATCCTCACACACCAAAATCTCCACTTTCTAAAATGTACATGTACCAAAATCTAGACAAAGCCTTATCATTTGTAACTGAAGAAATGATTGGTGAGTTCATTACTCATTAGGGTTATTTCTAGATGGACAACTCCAATTCAATCCTAGTATTTGCTTTGATGATCTCATTAAATTACAATGATAAATTATAGTAGTATCATGCACCGTTATCAATACATTAAAAAGTAACAATTGTGCTGTTGGTGCTTACAAATAAAGATTCAATGCAACAAAACATTTTCATTAACATTGTATCTACTATACTTCAAGTAGTGTGAAAAACCATCGAACCAATCACATCACAAATTGTGAGGTTAGATTTGGTAACCGTAATGTTGACTCAAAACCATATTTGTTCTACTAGCTGAGATCGGTCGAGAGCACAATGTTTGAGTCGTTTAAATTTTTGACACATTAATTAGGGTTGTCCGTCCTCTAACTTAAATGAGTCATGAACAGATGGATCATTTCTTCAGTCACAAATGCTATTGGTTTGTAGGGATTTTGGTACATGGAGTCTTTTGTATGTGGAGATTTGCATTTTTTGAATTTTCGGGTAAGGAGATTTAGATACGTGGAGCTTATTGTGTATAGAGATTGTTGTATGTAGGGACTTTTGTAGGTGGAGATTTATGTACTTGGAGCTTATTTTGCTCTGGAGAATTGTGTCTGTGGAGCTTATACCCTGTTACCAAATAAAGTAGTGCACATGCCAAATTATACGTAGTTTAAGAGTTGTCATTTTCAACAATAATTTTATTCTCATCTTTGCCTAATTCAATTTTTTATTCACTTTTTAATTTATAGTTTGCAATAATTGTGCCATGTCGTTTCACAGCAACTGGACGAACTAGTATAAGCTCTTCTAGACCTTCAAATTGAAAAGCTGCGGTTGAACAAAGTCGGAGATTCTGGTTGCTTTCTTCCACATTTAGCTGACCAAAGATAATACGAAATCCATCCAAAATGTTGGTGTAGCTTGTCCTGTAATTGAATACATTTAAACAAGTGGTCATTTTAAACTAGTACCGTAAGTATTATATCAAGAAATGCTTCAAGTGTTTGTAATGATTTTTAAAGTTCAGAAGTAAAAAAGTCAATATTTTTTGCCCATTCATAAATTATGTAACCGTTATTTGTCTGTTTCTCCAAAACTGTTCAGTTTTAGACTATAGTCTCTTGAGAAAGTTTGATGCCAATGCTTCAATCTATAGATTTATAAAATAAAAGATATTGCGCATTTAAATAGCATGCAACCGTTAATTGGCCGTGACTCAAGTACTGTTAGTCCGATTTGGCTTAAAATCATTAGGCTTTTTACTAGTCCAACCAAGTACCTGTATACCTAATTTCAAGTCAGCACAAAGCGTTTTTGAATTAGAGCGTTTACAGACATACAGACGGTCATGAATTGCAATCGCAGTAAAACGTACTAAAGCACTTCTTACTAAACTATCTAATCTAGTTGGATGCATTACAATATTGTTTAATGCCGTCTATTGCTAGTTGTTTGGATTTTTGGTACGATTAACACCTTTTGATGCAAAATGTATGAGTTATCCTAGTCGCAGATAACCCCTTTCTTGAAGATGCGATAACCTGACGGTGGAGGTGTGAAGACCGACACGAAGAGACCACACAACCCATTCACGTGCGTCTCGTGTGTAGGAAACACACGCGGAGAGCACACCAGCACTTCACGTGTATTACTTAGGACGTAATACACCACTACAGCCCAAGCAAGCAATAGTGGCTCTTCACCCTTTACTTCGTCCCTGGCGGTCTACCAGACCGGTGACATTGGTGGTGTTGTCGCAGCAGCACCACCGATTATTATACTGAAATTCCTCACCTTCTGGGTAAAGTTAATGGTTTTCTTTTCCATGACTTTCAGTCACTCAGTTGTAAATTGTCGAGGTAAATATTGGTTTTACTTGAAATAAATTGACCTTATTTTGTAGTAAAACTAACAATTTGTGTCACTGAGTAATACTCATTTATGCTGTCCTGTGAAACGAACATAACTGCATCTTCTGTTTAGGGCTGTTTGGCCTTTTGGGCGTTTAAGGTAATCTCAAGTCGACGTGTGGTCATCTAAATAGGCCACCTTTTCCAACACCTTTCACACATTTATGTACTCTTAGCGGCCCCTTTAAGGGCAATCTTGCGATTACGGATAATACGGAAAACGGATGGCATGTTTCTGAAAGGCATGCGTTTCTTCTGCACCCTTTGTATTTTTACCATGTTTAGTACCCTCAAAACTCCTCCTCCAAAATGTATATGCAGCACATTCGGCGCCCAAATTCGTCATTTTTACCTGTTATTAACTACTTTTTTGCGTAAATAGTTAGTAAATAAGACTACTATCCTGTCTGTCTGAACGTGACCACGATTTTTCAAAAACTACTTGGCCGATTAACATCAAACTATGTACACTGATAAATAAGGGCAAGACCTTCTTTGGAATTGAATTTATGTACCATCATCAGCTGATTCAAATAAAATGCATGGCACACTTCAATATCGCCCCTGACCCGAGATATGGGAGTAAAAATGTCAGATGCATTTTAAATGGGATTTTTTTCTTCTGATGCCTGACGATCAGCAGCTCAAAATAATGTATTTCAGACCTTATTATCGCCCCTGGCCCGATTATATTATGTACTAGAAAGGGGCCCGTTTCGTGCACTAAGTTCACGAAAAAATTCTTGCATACCTGGTAAATGATCTTTAAAATCCGATCTGTTTAAAACTTGAATAAACCATTGTAACGATTAAATTAAGTTGCTAAGCTAAGTATTTGAGGATAACATCCTTAGATAGGATGTAGTGAAAGACCATTTAACCTTTACCCAAAGGGCTGACTTCATTTATCCTATTTTTAGCCAAGCACCAAAGAAACTCATTGCAAAAACAGAATTTCAAATTCTAAGTCAAAGAACAAATGGCGCATTTAATAAATGATATTTTCAATTTCTATATGTAACTTTTGCCCTTGCCCTAAAGCCAACCAACGATTACTCTTGAACGATTTTCGTCTCAAAAATCAAAAATTTGAACTTTCCCTCCTTTTCCAAGTAATGTGGTACTTCTAATTTTAAATATGACCAACAATTCGGAATCTACACCTCCAATTCCCTATATAATATTATTTTCGTCACAAATTTCGAAAATTTGAACTTTCCCGCCTTTTCCAAGTAATGTGGTACTTCTAATTTTAAATATGACCCACAATTCGGAATCTACACCTCCAATTCCCTATATAATATTATTTTCGTCACAAATTTCGAAAATTTGAACTTTCCTGCCTTTTCCAAGTCATGTATGTACTTCTAATTTTAAATATGACCCCAAATTAAGACTCTACACCTCCAATTCCCCACAGAATATTTTTTGTCTCAAAATTCTTAAATTTGAATATTCCCGCCATTTCTCACCCCTTGTTGCTGCTGCTGCGAAATGCATGGGCATGGGAATATAGTAACAGGTGATGGTGGTAGTGTAACGCATTCAAAACAACCATAGAGGTGAAGGTTGGGAAAAAAAGTGATGAAAATCAATAGCAAAAAACAGATGAATAGTTGAAACGTCGCGTATTATTAATAGATATCAGTGGCAAGAAAGAGGGTCACCCATCGAGTAGGTTCAGTCATAAAATCGTTGCTTAACTTCTCGACAGCCAATCAGGCGAGTGTCTAAGACGCCGCAAGCCATCCAGCATCTCCTTTCTTTGCGTATTAGTACTTTGACACTCTAGCATGCACGGGCTTTGCGTATTATTTTGCGGATATAATAGATCAGTACATTCTAGTTATATATATGCAAACACGTACATACTAGTTATATACATGCAAACACGTACATACTTGTTATATGTATGTTTTTATTAAGTTTCGTCCAGTCGAGTCTGAGTTCTTAACAAATTATTTACAAATACAAGTGCATATATCATAATAGTCATTGTGGTTACAGGAGCAGAATTTTTAAATCAATAATACATTTGTCATCATACAATTTAATTATCAAAAACAAAATTCTTCCAATTAGGTCATTACTATATCAGAGTATTAAAAATATTCCAAAAATATTCACCAAAGACAAATAGGTGTACATCTAGGGTGTGTTTCAAAAGTTCAACTTTTCGAAACATCGGCGAATTAATAAATTTGCAAAAAAAATTTTCGTAAAATATTGAATTTTAAAATTATGATAAACACACTATAAGTAGTTTGCAGCGTAGAACCCAAATCCGTGGTCAGAATTGCAAAAAGTTAACTACTTTTTCGAAAAATAAGGGAAATTGTGTATTGGAAATGTGTAAAATCCAAATTTTTCAAAATCTGGTACTATTGTTAGTAAACAAATTATGCCTAGATAAGTATTTTATTACGTAGAATTGATTTCTGCAATCAAACTTTGGTATTTGTCTGCCATTTTTGAATAAAATAGTTTTGGCGCCTAAAAAAATTTAGTTTTAAAAATTTCAAAAATCGCAAACCAACCCTATGCTTGGATTTGAATTTTGTACCTGCTCACCAAATTTCAAGTCACTAGCTTTCAAACTGTGGATTTCAGAGGGGACAAACCAAATTTTGAAACTTTTGTCATTTTCTAGGACCTGTGTCAAGTTTTGGAGGGTTCGATTTCTGTTTTGGGACATTCTTAGGGTGCTAATTCTGAATAAAATATTTAAAAAGTAATTGCTTCATGCCTTTGTTTTTCATGTTCTTTACCCGTATTGTAGCTCGTACATAAATGGCAACACAAAAATCATTTAACATTGCGATTCACAATTATGCTGACAGTAGTTCTAAGACTTTTATAAACATAGTCATAATGATTTTTTTATCTAGTCAAATTTGTTTATACGTATAACAGTATATGTATATCAACATTTCAAGGAGAGCACAGAGCGTTTGCTGCTGTGCTTCGCTGGTGCATTTTTGTTAAATGGAAAAGTTTATGCATTGAAATTTTTACATGGACTGACGTTGCTCTTATCTTAGGAATTTAGTACATGACGTCATCCCGGATTTCCGTTCTGGTATTGGGATTCTTTCATCATCTCTATTCTGGAAACTTGTTGCGTTTCAGGATCATACCGATAAAAATTTAGCCGTTTCTGGTTCTTCCATACGATCAAACTGTGACTGCAAATGGATGCCGTTAATGTCGTGTCGTTTAATTGCAGATCATGGAAATATTTCCGTAGCCTCCATTCCGCCACGAGTTCGTCTGGGGTCAAGTCATTTTGTATGAAAATCCTCGCATCTCCAAGTCTTTTTTTATTTGCCAGAATAATCATTGCATCCGTTTCCCTGACCATCCTCACCCGCATTGGACGTTTGATTGAATGCTATTTGCCAAGTCGTTGAACAGAATCAATTTGAGGTCGATTAACGCCCACTTTGCCGAAGACTGCGGCCACGGAACATTCAAGGGGTTTTAAATCCTCGTTTTTCATTTGTTCTAGTCCCTTTATAATCAAATTGTTTTTTCGTGAAAATATAGTCACTGTTTTTGAATCAGTTTGCTCTGCTTTCACATTTTCCGAAATGGGCTCAAGTCTTTCATGAAACACTTCAAATTTTTTCCGTGATAACTCAAATCTTTTTTTGAGCAGGTCACAAAACGCAGTTTTTATATCTAGTTTCCACTTTTCAAAGAAACTTTCCAAATCTTTAAACAGTGTGTATATCTCATTTGAGTCTTTATCATACTCATCAGAGTCTTGTCTTATTTGTCGTGTCATGGTATACACATATGTATATAAATAACTACACAATGAATCAAACTTCTAACATATTCAATGTATATGTCAGCTTTGCGTTATTTTTTGCTCACCATTACAATCTCTCACCTCTCTGCACATGCGTGTTAACTGATCAAAGGCTAAACTCAGACTCTACATACTAGTTATATACATGCAAACACGTACATTCATACATTAACGAACAAAAGCGTACTTAAGCGTACATATAAGAAATTAATATATCTGAAATATTTCTGAAATATATCTGAATATTCTCCATATTTTACATCCAGATGTATGCATTCCATTGCCATAACCACGTGGATAAATATTTTTGGGTCTGTAAAATATGTCAGAATATACCCCTGCACTTACCTGTTGTCGAAAAACACTTGACGAAATTTTACAAAACAAAACGAAAGCAGCCATTTTACCAGTCGCAAAGGAATAGCCAAAACAAGACTTGTATACTCGTGCAGTATTGTACGATTAGTCAAATCCAGATGCATTTTTAATTGTACTTGGAACAGATAAAACTTATATTTGCATTTATTCAGGTGTACTTTCTACACGTGCCCTTTCAGGGTCACTAAAGTGTGCCTTAATCACTTCAACCCAAATCTTAACACCTTTACGGGAGCCCCTTGACATGACATATAAAATGATATCCCTATAATAAAATCCGACGAATCGAATCTATTTGGTCATAAGTAAGAGTTAATTTTAGCCGTCTGTTACCTAATTTTCTCTGATGGTAATCTCTTTATGGATTTATTCTGTGATATTTCTTGAGCGTTGTTCGTACGCTTTGCTGCTGCTGAATATTTTATATCTCTCTAAAACTATAATCAAAAGTTCAAGACTCCCGGAACGCTATTGTTTACAGAGAACAGGGAATTCTTTAAAGTTTACGGAAAACCGAGAATCGTTGTTATTAGAACTGTATGAATTGTTTTTAGGGCTTTCTTCATGAAAGCTAATTGTGAACTTTTGCTGAACTGAAAGTTCTTTGTTGATGATGTTCTTGTTTATGAATTCAAATTATTAAATGGTGAATTGAAGAGCCTATGACTAAAACAGTGTTTAAATGCTTCAGAAAAATGACGCTCCTCGACAATTCGTTTTAAAGCCAAGTGAACATTTGCATGTACTGAGAAATTTCGACTAATGCAAATTCGACTAGAAAACAATTCGCCTAACGGAAATTCGACAAGACCTTTTCGGGTAAAAATATTTTTACCCAAAATTTTTATTCCAGAAATATTTATTTTAGATACTCACAACACAACATTTCAGATACTCATTTACTCACAACAGGATAATTAGAACTAAAGGCCCAAAAAAAACTAAAGCATTGTACGATTAGTTTTGTATTGCCTTATATTCAGCATTGAAAAAGTATTTTACATCAAACAATTGAGTAAAATCAGACAAATACAACAAGTAAATAATTAGGATGCAAACCGCACCGCATTACTCTTTTGAAGGAGGTTTTAAATGGTGCAGAAGCGTTCTATTTGAAGCCATGGAAACCATTTTTTTTCTGACATATATTAAAATTGTGATGTGATCTCTCCGGGTTTTTGTGATGACATGAACCTTGGCAAAAAGGGAGCTGTTTGCGATGTGATTGATAAATATGTTCAAAAACAGCGAAGGACCACGCTTTTAATCAGAGCGAGCGATTTAATTGATGAAATGTGATTAAATGTGTGGGAAAATGATAACTGTTTATAAAAATCACCGGCACACTTGCAGAAATAAATTATGTGTAAAATGCGAATTAAAGTGAAATAAATGATATGAAAAATACAGGTAATTTGGATTTCGAATAGTTAAATAAGTAATTTAATGCTCTTAAAAAAATAGCGAATTTTCTGTGCAGAGTTAAAAGAAAAGTCAAAGGTCACAAAATTAATGTTACACGTTACAAGAGTCGTTCAGCCTTGTTGGTTGGCAAGAAAGAAGTTAGTAAATGTTGGCAATGTACATTATGGTATGGTGCAGAGTCAAGGTTAAGGTGAATACAAGCAAGAAAGAATGCTTCCACATCATCAATGATGTGTAAGTTACAATGCTTCGACCTCGTGTGCAATATGGAATTTTGGAATGTAAGAAGATTTTAGATTTGGTAAAAAACAATAGTACAAAAAGATAAGGATAGGTGTCTTCACCGACAATTGGAAATAAATGTGAATTATAAAACTAATAAAACATTCCGAACAGTAGCAGATACTTGACTTCCTTGAAACCATCATCATGTATGCACAGGCACCCAATAAACGTATCGAGAGGCATATCTCAGGAACGGATAGGAGTTTTGACTTGAAATAAAAAATATCGGTATTCTTGTGTCAAACATCATGGATGCGTGGAGAAATAGTTCAAAAAGAATCTACGATAGTTATTCCCTAACCCTTTCAACCAGTAGCGACATAGTCTACTAAAACTTACCGAGTATCCATCAATGGCAACCTTAAATTCACCATCAAATGCGACATTAATGCATTAAAATTACAAATTACAGTTGCCTTATGTTTTAGCATTTAAAGCTGCAAAAATGACATGAACTTCTTATTAATTTAATGACACATACCATTGAAAAGAACAAAAGTTTTTTTTAAATAAGGGCCCAGTCGCAAATATATTATATTATTATTATAAATTAGTATAAAGTTCAATCCCTACTGATTAAGTTAGTTTAATCATGAAATGTCAAGCTGCACGTTTGAACCATTGGACAAATTAAAATGCATTAAATTTTCAAATTGATGAATAATCGTATGTACCCCTTCAATCTGGATGATCCAAATTAGGCTTGAGGAAGCAAAAAAGCTTCAAATGTTTTTACGCCGATTTACGTTCAATTGTGTGCAGCTTTAATAAGGGATGTGGGTGCCTGTCTTTATAGTATAAACAAGTGTGCATGTCGTGCTATAACTGTTCATATCCAGTGCATCCGATTAATCAATTAAAAATCGTACTCAAATCTGAAGACATGAAGTGTAGAGATAGACGATTACTATTTCAGAGATTAATAAAATTCTCCTCCTGGTGTATTAAATGTTGAAACTGATATTTTAAAACTGGATATGCACGTGAATTTAGTTATCATGCAAGGTAGCAATAAAAGTCATGAAGGCGTATTTTTGGATGAGTTGTCGGATTGAAAAAAACTAAATATATAAGTTGGATGATACCTAATTGCAAGGAATATTGATGTATGGGAACATGTAAAATGTTATAAATACCAACAATGCTAAAAAACTTGAAATTGGTAACATCATGGTCATGACGATTAGAGCGGCTGGAAAAGTTACAAATAAGCTTCAGGGACGGTAACTAGTAAATGTTTTAAATGTACCGCGTTTTGCAGGTAATTGTAATTTTTTGTACTGGACATGGAAAGACTCAAATTGTAGAGAACACGTGTTCGTAAAATGAATTAAATGGTCAGCAATTGCTGATTTAGCATGGTTGCATCAAGGTTTTAGATAAACAAAGTTAGGCATTTTTGGGGTTTTCGAAAACTTAGGAATGGATTTGGATGTAAATTCAGCCGATTTTAGATACAAATCCATCCCTAGATCCTCCCATTCCCCTATGCCCCACCTCTCGTAGCGCTACGTTCTGTGTAGTACGTAGATATCACCTTGGGTGGGAGCATTTCTGCGTTCAATAAACGATGATTGATAAGTCTCTCGAGTCCATATCTGTGATATACTTACTCCGGTAACTAAGAATATTTTGACGAATTATTCCATATCGTTTGATTAAACTCTATACAGTTTATCTTTCATTTTATAATTGAAAAATGCATTTAAAACATTTACTAGTGGCCGTCCCTGAACCTTATTTGTAACTTTGTCTGCCGCTCTAATGGTCATTACCCTGGTAATTCTTCCTTCTAGTATTATGACATGTTCTGAGGCTCTCAGAAAGTTGATGGAAGATAGTCAAGTCTCTCATCGGTTTTCCCTAAAGGTTTCCAAGGTGGACTGGAAAACATGAGACATAAATGGGATGGGTTTGGTGGAGGTACACCCAAGCGAGAATCTACATTTACGGTGTCCTCCCTCCTCGCGACCAATCCGAACTCCTGGATAGAGGAGACGATTCAGTGTGCAAACCGATGAGACACTTGGCGACTTTGACAATCAACATTTTTTCTACGTTGCCCACACCACTTTTATAACCTATTTCTCAGGAACCCGATGATACCCTTATATTTCAAAGAGCCCTTACCTAACGGAGTTAGACATAGGAATCTGTAGTAGTAGCGAGCTTTCAACACGTAGTGCAAAGTGCAGCAACCGAAGCTTTTCATGAAAACAGCAAAAAAGTACATATATTTTTCTAATTATACTACATACAACATGACATACACACAGAAGGGTCAATGACACGTGAAAACATGAAGAAAAAATGATAACTTAACTGAAAACAGAAAAATCAATTAATTGCCCTTACATTATCAAGATAATTTTTTACAATACTTTACCTTACCTGATGCTAAAGGATTTATGTACAACAATTTAACAATATTAAAACGGTTTTTTATATGATTGACAGTGAAGTATATGTGATTATACTGTTATGCAGAAATAAGTGAGAGAAAACTGCACGGATTCTTTGCCTAGTTAATACATCTTTAATGGTAAGTAAATGAAGTGGACAGCTCGGAGAGCAAGTCAAGTCTGAAGGTGAACAAAGAAGATGGTCTCAGTATAAGCTGAGCCTGGAGAATAAGATAATTGTTCGCCAGACAGTTGGCTACAGACGTGCGCTAATTGGTTTAGCATAATTATACATAAATTGACAACATTCAAATATACCACAGACAGGAAGCACCACACATACAGCAGCAATGCAGAACAGCACAACTCCCACCACATTAACAGCCATGCCATACCACTCCCTAGAAATGGGTTATGCTTTTTAAGATTTCATTACGCTTTTAAACTATTTAACAGCTGACATGATATGACGATTCATTAATCCATCCATACATTTATACTTTTGTTATTAAAAGTTAGTTGTTAGGAATTTTAATTGAGATTGTAGATGCATTAAGTAGTGTGTTAAGAAAAAACAATAGTTTTGAAAAATTGAAAATTCCGAAACTAAATACCCGTTTTCAGCAATTTTTTATGAGCAATAGAAACCACGGTCGGTCTTGAGCCCGCGCATTTCCTATCCTGCTTATTGTTAAACCTTATCTGGCTTAAAATAGGCAGGGTTAATGAGACTAGACGTTTGAAATCCATGGTATCTTGAAGGCTTGGTGTTATGAGAAACGCTTAGAGGGTCGTTTTTTCAAAAGTTGAAAATGGAGTAAAATGTCCATTTTCTATTCAAGCTGTAAATATTCATGGAGACGCCATATCATAGACGACCACATAACCACGATATCATGCAATGCAAATATACGCACTCTTGGTTATGGGGTCGTCTATGATATGGCGTTACCATGTATATTTACAGCTTGAAATGAAAATGGACCTTTTAACTCCATTTTCAGCTTTTGACAAAGACCCTCTAAGCGTTTCTCATAACACCAAGCCTCCAAGATAAGCAAATACCATGGATTTCGAACGTCTGTTCTCATTAAGCAGGATAGGAATCGCGTAGGCTAAAGAAAAACCGTGCCAGAAACACTTAAATTGGCGTTCTGAATTCCGTAAAACATGTACAAACAGCTAATCTATTAATGAGTACTAAGATATTTTGAAAACGAGTTGTATTGTTAGACCTTTTTACTATTATTCAAGATGTTAACACTGCAATTTGCAACAATGAAAAATGCTAACAAGTAAATAAGCAATGTATTCCAAACTAAAATTCCATTTGTTACAATACCAACGAATCTTGACATACCCTAAATTAACTACGTGAAGGGTAAACTTGAATTGAACTTTTCATCCAAAAGACATCGGCGCAATAGTTGGGTTAAATTTTAACCTAACCTAACTGAACTATAAACTAGCTAGAGTTGGGTTGAATTTTATCCCAACTTTACTATCAACCATAACAAAATGGGATTCTTCAAAGGATGCTACCGAAGCCGGTTACTCTACTGACGAGGAATGCAGGCTGGCAGCAAACTAGACATATTTGTGTATTTTATATATATTTATACATTCGCAATGTAAAAAAAATTCAGTGTTCTACACTCATTCACTTATTGTATTTTCGGAAAACTTTCGGATTTGTCTTATGTGCTTATCTGAAATAAAGTCTTAATAATAATAATAAATAATAATAATAATAACTTTCCTAAAGTCGGGTTGGATTTTAACTTAGTTTTACCAACTGAACCATTACGTTTGTAAAGTCGGGTTGGATTTTAACTGAAGTTTATCAAATGAACCATTACGTAGCTACATTTGGGTTGGATTTGAACCCGACTAAACCATACAAAAACGGGATTTAGGTTGTATTGAGGCTAGTCCATCTAAAGCAAATAAAATTAGATGCCCAAGCAATGTTGACTTCAATAAATAGCATTGTTATCATTTGTCCGTCGATTGGTATTTTAACAAATGAAATTTAGTTCGGAATTCTTTGCTTATTTACTTGTTAGCATTTTTTATTGTTGGCAAATTGCAGTGTTAGCAAATGGTCGTGTTGTAAATGGGCTTTTTAGCAAATTTTACATGTTAGCAAAACTTAATGTTAGCGAAAGGTCGTGTTAGCAAATGGTATTGTTAGCAAAACATAATGTTAGCAAGGGGCCGGTAACGGCTGAAACATCACGTAGCCATAGTCGGATTGGATTTTATCCCAGCACGACAAACTGAACCATCGGGTAGCTCGAGTCTGTTTGGATTTAAACATAACCGAAAAAGTTGAGCCATATCGTTACAAGAGTTGAGTTGGCTTGCCCAACTGCAGAAACTAAAGTTAGATATACAAGCAAAGTGTACATCAATGTAAGCAAATTGTAATGTTAGCATAATGTATGCTAGCGAAAGGCAAGTCGTATTGTTAGCAAATTACATGTCAGCAAACGTAATGTTAGCAAATGGCCAGTAACGGAATGTACTTAATAAAATGGATGATGAAATACCTAAATGTTCACTGGATAGTGTAGAGTCAATCAACTCAAAATATGACACCAGCAAATCATTTGAAGTCACGTCCTCGTTGGAAAAGAAGAAACTAAGCCATGTTTTCAAAGGTTTTATCTAGCCACATCCGTAGAGTAAAAATGCATTTGTTCAGCCTTTCACAATGGCGATAACTGGTGGTTTTAAGCAAGATTCGACATGAAAATTCAAGCATGGAACTGCACAAATTTTAAAACCGATGCACCATGGCTTGACTTTGAGATTTTACTTTTGGAAGAAACATGCCTTTTGCTAGCAAATTGAAGTCGGTTGTTTAAAACAAACAGAATTATCGTAAACATAAAGTCGTTAATGGGTGGAATGACTTGGGAAAAAATTATAGTCTGGATTATCGTTCAGCTTTCCTTGAGTGAGCTACCACAAAAACACTGCAGTGCCCTTCTCTGAAATGTGCAGCAAAGGAAGAAAATGTTAGCATTTACTGCTAAACGTAGAAGAAAAGAAAAAACGAATGGACTACAACTTCAACACAGACAGATCAGAAGTTCAAGTGCTATCAAAAACATTAGATAACGTATGTAATGAGCAAGATTAGTGATCACTGGGCGGATATTTACGGAAATTTGTTCAATACTAATTAAAGTGAAAGTTGAAAGGAAACTGCTGCAATAGTCTGGATGTGTTCAAGTGCTTAGAGGTTAACAAAGCTGTAGGCTCAGGTGATTTACTGTCAGACCATTTCAAATTATCTGAAAATAGTGTTATGATCCCCATTGCGAAAATTCTAAATTGAGTGATGCTACGCTGGGGTAAATTTTTAAGATGCTATGAACCATATATCTAAATATCAGCTAATCAATTGGGCTACAAAAATAGTGATGAGAGTGTTAGCAGTGTATACGGATGCCCAAGTATACGCATGCTACCTGGATACGTGAAAAGCGTTTGACCTGGTCAATCATTTTACTCTTTTAGAAAAGTTGTGCAAGAGAAATCCACCTGCATCTATTGTCCACCTCTTATAGTATAGGTTTGTATTTCGAAACCATTTCCGGTTTTCAAATGGTCAGGAGGGGACAGTATTGTTAAGCTGTTTCTCTATTTTTTTGTCGGATCTTAGTATAAGGTTGTTAGGCAATGGTGTAGGGTGCAAATTTGGCAATACTATCTGGCTGGCGGTTTATACTGATGATGAGTGTACAATGGTGAGGACTATATGAGCTCTTAAAATGCTATAACAAATTTGTGAGGACTTTTCTCTAGAGCATGACTTGACGTTCAACCCCACCAAAAGTATATTTCAGTGCTTCTGTGACAGCAAATACGACGAAGGTCACTAGTCAAATCTGGTGGAAAGACACTTAAATGGCATGCTATTGAATGGTACGTATGGCGTATCTTGGTTGAAATCAATTGTCACAATCGAGACAATAGCGAAATAAAGAATTGGCGAAGAGGAATTAAGTGCAAAATATTTTTTTATTATCCAGATTCGGAACATGTAGACAAGAAGTGAGAGTTTACCTTTTTAGTACTTTATTCCAGCGTTTACTGCTACAGTTTATGGGGCCCTGTAGACATTAATGTTATGGATAAGATCCGTGTTAAGCACAATGACTGTTTCGGAAATATTATGCGCTATAGCAGAAGAAATAATGAGTCTGAAATGTTTTGTGAGACGTAAAGGAGGGATTTCTATTCTAGCGCCGGATCACAGCGTTTTCGTTATTAACAAAAGTTACAAATTCAAAAAATAGAATTATTAATGCGATTAGAGCTACAATACGGGTAAAGAACATGAAAAACAAAGGCATGAAGCAATTACTTTTTAAATATTTTATTCAGAATTAGCACCCTAAGAATGTCCCAAAACAGAAATCGAACCCTCCAAAACTTGACACAGGTCCTAGAAAATGACAAAAGTTTCAAAATTTGGTTTGTCCCCTCTGAAATCCACAGTTTGAAAGCTAGTGACTTGAAATTTGGTGAGCAGGTACAAAATTCAAATCCAAGCATAGGGTTGGTTTGCGATTTTTGAAATTTTTAAAACTAAATTTTTTTTGGCACCAAAACTATTTTATTCAAAAATGGCAGACAAATACCAAAGCATAATTTGTTTACTAACAATAGTACCAGATTTTGAAAAATTTGGATTTTAAACATTTCCAATACACAATTTCCCTTATTTTTCGAAAAAGTAGTTAACTTTTTGCAACTCTGACCACGGATTTGGGTTGATAATGGGATGATAACGACCCTATACGTAGTTTGCAGTGCAGAATCCAAATCCGTTGTAATAATTGCAAAATGTTAATTACTTTTTGAAATATCGGGGAGTTACTGAATTTCCAAAAAAATATTTTTCTTAAAATATTGAATTTTAAAATTATGATAAACACACTATAAGTAGTTTGCAGCGTAGAACCCAAATCCGTGGTCCGAATTGCAAAAAACTAACTACTTTTTCGAAAAATAAGGGAAATTGTGTATTGGAAATGTTTAAAATCCAAATTTTTCAAAATCTGGTACTATTGTTAGTAAACAAATTATGCCTAGATAAGTATTTTATTACGTAGAATTGATTTCTGCAATCAACCTTTGGTATTTGTCTGCTCTTTTTGAATAAAATAGTTTTGGTGCCAAAAAAAATTTAGTTTTAAAAATTTCAAAAATCGCAAACCAACCCTATGCTTGGATTTGAATTTTGTACCTGCTCACCAAATTTCAAGTCACTAGCTTTCAAACTGTGGATTTCAGAGGGGACAAACCAAATTTTGAAACTTTTGTCATTTTCTAGGACCTGTGTCAAGTTTTGGAGGGTTCGATTTCTGTTTTGGGACATTCTTAGGGTGCTAATTCTGAATAAAATATTTAAAAAGTAATTGCTTCATGCCTTTGTTTTTCATGTTCTTTACCCGTATTGTAGCTCTAATCGCATTAATAATTCTATTTTTTGAATTTGTAACTTTTGTTAATAACGAAAACGCTGTGATCCGGCGCTAGAATAGAAATCCCTCCTTTACGTCTCACAAAACATTTCAGACTCATTATTTCTTCTGCTATAGCGCATAATATTTCCGAAACAGTCATTGTGCTTAACACGGATCTTATCCATAACATTAATGTCTACAGGGCCCCATAAACTGTAGCAGTAAACGCTGGAATAAAGTACTAAAAAGGTAAACTCTCACTTCTTGTCTACATGTTCCGAATCTGGATAATAAAAAAATATTTTGCACTTAATTCCTCTTCGCCAATTCTTTATTTCGCTATTGTCTCGATTGTGACAATTGATTTCAACCAAGATACGCCATACGTACCATTCAATAGCATGCCATTTAAGTGTCTTTCCACCAGATTTGACTAGTGACCTTCGTCGTATTTGCTGTCACAGAAGCACTGAAATATACTTTTGGTGGGGTTGAACGTCAAGTCATGCTCTAGAGAAAAGTCCTCACAAATTTGTTATAGCATTTTAAGAGCTCATATAGTCCTCACCATTGTACACTCATCATCAGTATAAACCGCCAGCCAGATAGTATTGCCAAATTTGCACCCTACACCATTGCCTAACAACCTTATACTAAGATCCGACAAAAAAATAGAGAAACAGCTTAACAATACTGTCCCCTCCTGACCATTTGAAAACCGGAAATGGTTTCGAAATACAAACCTATACTATAAGAGGTGGACAATAGATGCAGGTGGATTTCTCTTGCACAACTTTTCTAAAAGAGTAAAATGATTGACCAGGTCAAACGCTTTTCACGTATCCAGGTAGCATGCGTATACTTGGGCATCCGTATACACTGCTAACACTCTCATCACTATTTTTGTAGCCCAATTGATTAGCTGATATTTAGATATATGGTTCATAGCATCTTAAAAATTTACCCCAGCGTAGCATCACTCAATTTAGAATTTTCGCAATGGGGATCATAACACTATTTTCAGATAATTTGAAATGGTCTGACAGTAAATCACCTGAGCCTACAGCTTTGTTAACCTCTAAGCACTTGAACACATCCAGACTATTGCAGCAGTTTCCTTTCAACTTTCACTTTAATTAGTATTGAACAAATTTCCGTAAATATCCGCCCAGTGATCACTAATCTTGCTCATTACATACGTTATCTAATGTTTTTGATAGCACTTGAACTTCTGATCTGTCTGTGTTGAAGTTGTAGTCCATTCGTTTTTTCTTTTCTTCTACGTTTAGCAGTAAATGCTAACATTTTCTTCCTTTGCTGCACATTTCAGAGAAGGGCACTGCAGTGTTTTTGTGGTAGCTCACTCAAGGAAAGCTGAACGATAATCCAGACTATAATTTTTTCCCAAGTCATTCCACCCATTAACGACTTTATGTTTACGATAATTCTGTTTGTTTTAAACAACCGACTTCAATTTGCTAGCAAAAGGCATGTTTCTTCCAAAAGTAAAATCTCAAAGTCAAGCCATGGTGCATCGGTTTTAAAATTTGTGCAGTTCCATGCTTGAATTTTCATGTCGAATCTTGCTTAAAACCACCAGTTATCGCCATTGTGAAAGGCTGAACAAATGCATTTTTACTCTACGGATGTGGCTAGATAAAACCTTTGAAAACATGGCTTAGTTTCTTCTTTTCCAACGAGGACGTGACTTCAAATGATTTGCTGGTGTCATATTTTGAGTTGATTGACTCTACACTATCCAGTGAACATTTAGGTATTTCATCATCCATTTTATTAAGTACATTCCGTTACTGGCCATTTGCTAACATTACGTTTGCTGACATGTAATTTGCTAACAATACGACTTGCCTTTCGCTAGCATACATTATGCTAACATTACAATTTGCTTACATTGATGTACACTTTGCTTGTATATCTAACTTTAGTTTCTGCAGTTGGGCAAGCCAACTCAACTCTTGTAACGATATGGCTCAACTTTTTCGGTTATGTTTAAATCCAAACAGACTCGAGCTACCCGATGGTTCAGTTTGTCGTGCTGGGATAAAATCCAATCCGACTATGGCTACGTGATGTTTCAGCCGTTACCGGCCCCTTGCTAACATTATGTTTTGCTAACAATACCATTTGCTAACACGACCTTTCGCTAACATTAAGTTTTGCTAACATGTAAAATTTGCTAAAAAGCCCATTTACAACACGACCATTTGCTAACACTGCAATTTGCCAACAATAAAAAATGCTAACAAGTAAATAAGCAAAGAATTCCGAACTAAATTTCATTTGTTAAAATACCAATCGACGGACAAATGATAACAATGCTATTTATTGAAGTCAACATTGCTTGGGCATCTAATTTTATTTGCTTTAGATGGACTAGCCTCAATACAACCTAAATCCCGTTTTTGTATGGTTTAGTCGGGTTCAAATCCAACCCAAATGTAGCTACGTAATGGTTCATTTGATAAACTTCAGTTAAAATCCAACCCGACTTTACAAACGTAATGGTTCAGTTGGTAAAACTAAGTTAAAATCCAACCCGACTTTAGGAAAGTTATTATTATTATTATTTATTATTATTATTAAGACTTTATTTCAGATAAGCACATAAGACAAATCCGAAAGTTTTCCGAAAATACAATAAGTGAATGAGTGTAGAACACTGAATTTTTTTTACATTGCGAATGTATAAATATATATAAAATACACAAATATGTCTAGTTTGCTGCCAGCCTGCATTCCTCGTCAGTAGAGTAACCGGCTTCGGTAGCATCCTTTGAAGAATCCCATTTTGTTATGGTTGATAGTAAAGTTGGGATAAAATTCAACCCAACTCTAGCTAGTTTATAGTTCAGTTAGGTTAGGTTAAAATTTAACCCAACTATTGCGCCGATGTCTTTTGGATGAAAAGTTCAATTCAAGTTTACCCTTCACGTAGTTAATTTAGGGTATGTCAAGATTCGTTGGTATTGTAACAAATGGAATTTTAGTTTGGAATACATTGCTTATTTACTTGTTAGCATTTTTCATTGTTGCAAATTGCAGTGTTAACATCTTGAATAATAGTAAAAAGGTCTAACAATACAACTCGTTTTCAAAATATCTTAGTACTCATTAATAGATTAGCTGTTTGTACATGTTTTACGGAATTCAGAACGCCAATTTAAGTGTTTCTGGCACGGTTTTTCTTTAGCCTACGCGATTCCTATCCTGCTTAATGAGAACAGACGTTCGAAATCCATGGTATTTGCTTATCTTGGAGGCTTGGTGTTATGAGAAACGCTTAGAGGGTCTTTGTCAAAAGCTGAAAATGGAGTTAAAAGGTCCATTTTCATTTCAAGCTGTAAATATACATGGTAACGCCATATCATAGACGACCCCATAACCAAGAGTGCGTATATTTGCATTGCATGATATCGTGGTTATGTGGTCGTCTATGATATGGCGTCTCCATGAATATTTACAGCTTGAATAGAAAATGGACATTTTACTCCATTTTCAACTTTTGAAAAAACGACCCTCTAAGCGTTTCTCATAACACCAAGCCTTCAAGATACCATGGATTTCAAACGTCTAGTCTCATTAACCCTGCCTATTTTAAGCCAGATAAGGTTTAACAATAAGCAGGATAGGAAATGCGCGGGCTCAAGACCGACCGTGGTTTCTATTGCTCATAAAAAATTGCTGAAAACGGGTATTTAGTTTCGGAATTTTCAATTTTTCAAAACTATTGTTTTTTCTTAACACACTACTTAATGCATCTACAATCTCAATTAAAATTCCTAACAACTAACTTTTAATAACAAAAGTATAAATGTATGGATGGATTAATGAATCGTCATATCATGTCAGCTGTTAAATAGTTTAAAAGCGTAATGAAATCTTAAAAAGCATAACCCATTTCTAGGGAGTGGTATGGCATGGCTGTTAATGTGGTGGGAGTTGTGCTGTTCTGCATTGCTGCTGTATGTGTGGTGCTTCCTGTCTGTGGTATATTTGAATGTTGTCAATTTATGTATAATTATGCTAAACCAATTAGCGCACGTCTGTAGCCAACTGTCTGGCGAACAATTATCTTATTCTCCAGGCTCAGCTTATACTGAGACCATCTTCTTTGTTCACCTTCAGACTTGACTTGCTCTCCGAGCTGTCCACTTCATTTACTTACCATTAAAGATGTATTAACTAGGCAAAGAATCCGTGCAGTTTTCTCTCACTTATTTCTGCATAACAGTATAATCACATATACTTCACTGTCAATCATATAAAAAACCGTTTTAATATTGTTAAATTGTTGTACATAAATCCTTTAGCATCAGGTAAGGTAAAGTATTGTAAAAAATTATCTTGATAATGTAAGGGCAATTAATTGATTTTTCTGTTTTCAGTTAAGTTATCATTTTTTCTTCATGTTTTCACGTGTCATTGACCCTTCTGTGTGTATGTCATGTTGTATGTAGTATAATTAGAAAAATATATGTACTTTTTTGCTGTTTTCATGAAAAGCTTCGGTTGCTGCACTTTGCACTACGTGTTGAAAGCTCGCTACTACTACAGATTCCTATGTCTAACTCCGTTAGGTAAGGGCTCTTTGAAATATAAGGGTATCATCGGGTTCCTGAGAAATAGGTTATAAAAGTGGTGTGGGCAACGTAGAAAAAATGTTGATTGTCAAAGTCGCCAAGTGTCTCATCGGTTTGCACACTGAATCGTCTCCTCTATCCAGGAGTTCGGATTGGTCGCGAGGAGGGAGGACACCGTAAATGTAGATTCTCGCTTGGGTGTACCTCCACCAAACCCATCCCATTTATGTCTCATGTTTTCCAGTCCACCTTGGAAACCTTTAGGGAAAACCGATGAGAGACTTGACTATCTTCCATCAACTTTCTGAGAGCCTCAGAACATGTCATAATACTAGAAGGAAGAATTACCAGGGTAATGACCATTAGAGCGGCAGACAAAGTTACAAATAAGGTTCAGGGACGGCCACTAGTAAATGTTTTAAATGCATTTTTCAATTATAAAATGAAAGATAAACTGTATAGAGTTTAATCAAACGATATGGAATAATTCGTCAAAATATTCTTAGTTACCGGAGTAAGTATATCACAGATATGGACTCGAGAGACTTATCAATCATCGTTTATTGAACGCAGAAATGCTCCCACCCAAGGTGATATCTACGTACTACACAGAACGTAGCGCTACGAGAGGTGGGGCATAGGGGAATGGGAGGATCTAGGGATGGATTTGTATCTAAAATCGGCTGAATTTACATCCAAATCCATTCCTAAGTTTTCGAAAACCCCAAAAATGCCTAACTTTGTTTATCTAAAACCTTGATGCAACCATGCTAAATCAGCAATTGCTGACCATTTAATTCATTTTACGAACACGTGTTCTCTACAATTTGAGTCTTTCCATGTCCAGTACAAAAAATTACAATTACCTGCAAAACGCGGTACATTTAAAACATTTACTAGTTACCGTCCCTGAAGCTTATTTGTAACTTTTCCAGCCGCTCTAATCGTCATGACCATGATGTTACCAATTTCAAGTTTTTTAGCATTGTTGGTATTTATAACATTTTACATGTTCCCATACATCAATATTCCTTGCAATTAGGTATCATCCAACTTATATATTTAGTTTTTTTCAATCCGACAACTCATCCAAAAATACGCCTTCATGACTTTTATTGCTACCTTGCATGATAACTAAATTCACGTGCATATCCAGTTTTAAAATATCAGTTTCAACATTTAATACACCAGGAGGAGAATTTTATTAATCTCTGAAATAGTAATCGTCTATCTCTACACTTCATGTCTTCAGATTTGAGTACGATTTTTAATTGATTAATCGGATGCACTGGATATGAACAGTTATAGCACGACATGCACACTTGTTTATACTATAAAGACAGGCACCCACATCCCTTATTAAAGCTGCACACAATTGAACGTAAATCGGCGTAAAAACATTTGAAGCTTTTTTGCTTCCTCAAGCCTAATTTGGATCATCCAGATTGAAGGGGTACATACGATTATTCATCAATTTGAAAATTTAATGCATTTTAATTTGTCCAATGGTTCAAACGTGCAGCTTGACATTTCATGATTAAACTAACTTAATCAGTAGGGATTGAACTTTATACTAATTTATAATAATAATATAATATATTTGCGACTGGGCCCTTATTTAAAAAAAACTTTTGTTCTTTTCAATGGTATGTGTCATTAAATTAATAAGAAGTTCATGTCATTTTTGCAGCTTTAAATGCTAAAACATAAGGCAACTGTAATTTGTAATTTTAATGCATTAATGTCGCATTTGATGGTGAATTTAAGGTTGCCATTGATGGATACTCGGTAAGTTTTAGTAGACTATGTCGCTACTGGTTGAAAGGGTTAGGGAATAACTATCGTAGATTCTTTTTGAACTATTTCTCCACGCATCCATGATGTTTGACACAAGAATACCGATATTTTTTATTTCAAGTCAAAACTCCTATCCGTTCCTGAGATATGCCTCTCGATACGTTTATTGGGTGCCTGTGCATACATGATGATGGTTTCAAGGAAGTCAAGTATCTGCTACTGTTCGGAATGTTTTATTAGTTTTATAATTCACATTTATTTCCAATTGTCGGTGAAGACACCTATCCTTATCTTTTTGTACTATTGTTTTTTACCAAATCTAAAATCTTCTTACATTCCAAAATTCCATATTGCACACGAGGTCGAAGCATTGTAACTTACACATCATTGATGATGTGGAAGCATTCTTTCTTGCTTGTATTCACCTTAACCTTGACTCTGCACCATACCATAATGTACATTGCCAACATTTACTAACTTCTTTCTTGCCAACCAACAAGGCTGAACGACTCTTGTAACGTGTAACATTAATTTTGTGACCTTTGACTTTTCTTTTAACTCTGCACAGAAAATTCGCTATTTTTTTAAGAGCATTAAATTACTTATTTAACTATTCGAAATCCAAATTACCTGTATTTTTCATATCATTTATTTCACTTTAATTCGCATTTTACACATAATTTATTTCTGCAAGTGTGCCGGTGATTTTTATAAACAGTTATCATTTTCCCACACATTTAATCACATTTCATCAATTAAATCGCTCGCTCTGATTAAAAGCGTGGTCCTTCGCTGTTTTTGAACATATTTATCAATCACATCGCAAACAGCTCCCTTTTTGCCAAGGTTCATGTCATCACAAAAACCCGGAGAGATCACATCACAATTTTAATATATGTCAGAAAAAAAATGGTTTCCATGGCTTCAAATAGAACGCTTCTGCACCATTTAAAACCTCCTTCAAAAGAGTAATGCGGTGCGGTTTGCATCCTAATTATTTACTTGTTGTATTTGTCTGATTTTACTCAATTGTTTGATGTAAAATACTTTTTCAATGCTGAATATAAGGCAATACAAAACTAATCGTACAATGCTTTAGTTTTTTTTGGGCCTTTAGTTCTAATTATCCTGTTGTGAGTAAATGAGTATCTGAAATGTTGTGTTGTGAGTATCTAAAATAAATATTTCTGGAATAAAAATTTTGGGTAAAAATATTTTTACCCGAAAAGGTCTTGTCGAATTTCCGTTAGGCGAATTGTTTTCTAGTCGAATTTGCATTAGTCGAAATTTCTCAGTACATGCAAATGTTCACTTGGCTTTAAAACGAATTGTCGAGGAGCGTCATTTTTCTGAAGCATTTAAACACTGTTTTAGTCATAGGCTCTTCAATTCACCATTTAATAATTTGAATTCATAAACAAGAACATCATCAACAAAGAACTTTCAGTTCAGCAAAAGTTCACAATTAGCTTTCATGAAGAAAGCCCTAAAAACAATTCATACAGTTCTAATAACAACGATTCTCGGTTTTCCGTAAACTTTAAAGAATTCCCTGTTCTCTGTAAACAATAGCGTTCCGGGAGTCTTGAACTTTTGATTATAGTTTTAGAGAGATATAAAATATTCAGCAGCAGCAAAGCGTACGAACAACGCTCAAGAAATATCACAGAATAAATCCATAAAGAGATTACCATCAGAGAAAATTAGGTAACAGACGGCTAAAATTAACTCTTACTTATGACCAAATAGATTCGATTCGTCGGATTTTATTATAGGGATATCATTTTATATGTCATGTCAAGGGGCTCCCGTAAAGGTGTTAAGATTTGGGTTGAAGTGATTAAGGCACACTTTAGTGACCCTGAAAGGGCACGTGTAGAAAGTACACCTGAATAAATGCAAATATAAGTTTTATCTGTTCCAAGTACAATTAAAAATGCATCTGGATTTGACTAATCGTACAATACTGCACGAGTATACAAGTCTTGTTTTGGCTATTCCTTTGCGACTGGTAAAATGGCTGCTTTCGTTTTGTTTTGTAAAATTTCGTCAAGTGTTTTTCGACAACAGGTAAGTGCAGGGGTATATTCTGACATATTTTACAGACCCAAAAATATTTATCCACGTGGTTATGGCAATGGAATGCATACATCTGGATGTAAAATATGGAGAATATTCAGATATATTTCAGAAATATTTCAGATATATTAATTTCTTATATGTACGCTTAAGTACGCTTTTGTTCGTTAATGTATGAATGTACGTGTTTGCATGTATATAACTAGTATGTAGAGTCTGAGTTTAGCCTTTGATCAGTTAACACGCATGTGCAGAGAGGTGAGAGATTGTAATGGTGAGCAAAAAATAACGCAAAGCTGACATATACATTGAATATGTTAGAAGTTTGATTCATTGTGTAGTTATTTATATACATATGTGTATACCATGACACGACAAATAAGACAAGACTCTGATGAGTATGATAAAGACTCAAATGAGATATACACACTGTTTAAAGATTTGGAAAGTTTCTTTGAAAAGTGGAAACTAGATATAAAAACTGCGTTTTGTGACCTGCTCAAAAAAAGATTTGAGTTATCACGGAAAAAATTTGAAGTGTTTCATGAAAGACTTGAGCCCATTTCGGAAAATGTGAAAGCAGAGCAAACTGATTCAAAAACAGTGACTATATTTTCACGAAAAAACAATTTGATTATAAAGGGACTAGAACAAATGAAAAACGAGGATTTAAAACCCCTTGAATGTTCCGTGGCCGCAGTCTTCGGCAAAGTGGGCGTTAATCGACCTCAAATTGATTCTGTTCAACGACTTGGCAAATAGCATTCAATCAAACGTCCAATGCGGGTGAGGATGGTCAGGGAAACGGATGCAATGATTATTCTGGCAAATAAAAAAAGACTTGGAGATGCGAGGATTTTCATACAAAATGACTTGACCCCAGACGAACTCGTGGCGGAATGGAGGCTACGGAAATATTTCCATGATCTGCAATTAAACGACACGACATTAACGGCATCCATTTGCAGTCACAGTTTGATCGTATGGAAGAACCAGAAACGGCTAAATTTTTATCGGTATGATCCTGAAACGCAACAAGTTTCCAGAATAGAGATGATGAAAGAATCCCAATACCAGAACGGAAATCCGGGATGACGTCATGTACTAAATTCCTAAGATAAGAGCAACGTCAGTCCATGTAAAAATTTCAATGCATAAACTTTTCCATTTAACAAAAATGCACCAGCGAAGCACAGCAGCAAACGCTCTGTGCTCTCCTTGAAATGTTGATATACATATACTGTTATACGTATAAACAAATTTGACTAGATAAAAAAATCATTATGACTATGTTTATAAAAGTCTTAGAACTACTGTCAGCATAATTGTGAATCGCAATGTTAAATGATTTTTGTGTTGCCATTTATGTACGAGCTACAATACGGGTAAAGAACATGAAAAACAAAGGCATGAAGCAATTACTTTTTAAATATTTTATTCAGAATTAGCACCCTAAGAATGTCCCAAAACAGAAATCGAACCCTCCAAAACTTGACACAGGTCCTAGAAAATGACAAAAGTTTCAAAATTTGGTTTGTCCCCTCTGAAATCCACAGTTTGAAAGCTAGTGACTTGAAATTTGGTGAGCAGGTACAAAATTCAAATCCAAGCATAGGGTTGGTTTGCGATTTTTGAAATTTTTAAAACTAAATTTTTTTAGGCGCCAAAACTATTTTATTCAAAAATGGCAGACAAATACCAAAGTTTGATTGCAGAAATCAATTCTACGTAATAAAATACTTATCTAGGCATAATTTGTTTACTAACAATAGTACCAGATTTTGAAAAATTTGGATTTTACACATTTCCAATACACAATTTCCCTTATTTTTCGAAAAAGTAGTTAACTTTTTGCAATTCTGACCACGGATTTGGGTTCTACGCTGCAAACTACTTATAGTGTGTTTATCATAATTTTAAAATTCAATATTTTACGAAAATTTTTTTTGCAAATTTATTAATTCGCCGATGTTTCGAAAAGTTGAACTTTTGAAACACACCCTAGATGTACACCTATTTGTCTTTGGTGAATATTTTTGGAATATTTTTAATACTCTGATATAGTAATGACCTAATTGGAAGAATTTTGTTTTTGATAATTAAATTGTATGATGACAAATGTATTATTGATTTAAAAATTCTGCTCCTGTAACCACAATGACTATTATGATATATGCACTTGTATTTGTAAATAATTTGTTAAGAACTCAGACTCGACTGGACGAAACTTAATAAAAACATACATATAACAAGTATGTACGTGTTTGCATGTATATAACTAGTATGTACGTGTTTGCATATATATAACTAGAATGTACTGATCTATTATATCCGCAAAATAATACGCAAAGCCCGTGCATGCTAGAGTGTCAAAGTACTAATACGCAAAGAAAGGAGATGCTGGATGGCTTGCGGCGTCTTAGACACTCGCCTGATTGGCTGTCGAGAAGTTAAGCAACGATTTTATGACTGAACCTACTCGATGGGTGACCCTCTTTCTTGCCACTGATATCTATTAATAATACGCGACGTTTCAACTATTCATCTGTTTTTTGCTATTGATTTTCATCACTTTTTTTCCCAACCTTCACCTCTATGGTTGTTTTGAATGCGTTACACTACCACCATCACCTGTTACTATATTCCCATGCCCATGCATTTCGCAGCAGCAGCAACAAGGGGTGAGAAATGGCGGGAATATTCAAATTTAAGAATTTTGAGACAAAAAATATTCTGTGGGGAATTGGAGGTGTAGAGTCTTAATTTGGGGTCATATTTAAAATTAGAAGTACATACATGACTTGGAAAAGGCAGGAAAGTTCAAATTTTCGAAATTTGTGACGAAAATAATATTATATAGGGAATTGGAGGTGTAGATTCCGAATTGTGGGTCATATTTAAAATTAGAAGTACCACATTACTTGGAAAAGGCGGGAAAGTTCAAATTTTCGAAATTTGTGACGAAAATAATATTATATAGGGAATTGGAGGTGTAGATTCCGAATTGTTGGTCATATTTAAAATTAGAAGTACCACATTACTTGGAAAAGGAGGGAAAGTTCAAATTTTTGATTTTTGAGACGAAAATCGTTCAAGAGTAATCGTTGGTTGGCTTTAGGGCAAGGGCAAAAGTTACATATAGAAATTGAAAATATCATTTATTAAATGCGCCATTTGTTCTTTGACTTAGAATTTGAAATTCTGTTTTTGCAATGAGTTTCTTTGGTGCTTGGCTAAAAATAGGATAAATGAAGTCAGCCCTTTGGGTAAAGGTTAAATGGTCTTTCACTACATCCTATCTAAGGATGTTATCCTCAAATACTTAGCTTAGCAACTTAATTTAATCGTTACAATGGTTTATTCAAGTTTTAAACAGATCGGATTTTAAAGATCATTTACCAGGTATGCAAGAATTTTTTCGTGAACTTAGTGCACGAAACGGGCCCCTTTCTAGTACATAATATAATCGGGCCAGGGGCGATAATAAGGTCTGAAATACATTATTTTGAGCTGCTGATCGTCAGGCATCAGAAGAAAAAAATCCCATTTAAAATGCATCTGACATTTTTACTCCCATATCTCGGGTCAGGGGCGATATTGAAGTGTGCCATGCATTTTATTTGAATCAGCTGATGATGGTACATAAATTCAATTCCAAAGAAGGTCTTGCCCTTATTTATCAGTGTACATAGTTTGATGTTAATCGGCCAAGTAGTTTTTGAAAAATCGTGGTCACGTTCAGACAGACAGGATAGTAGTCTTATTTACTAACTATTTACGCAAAAAAGTAGTTAATAACAGGTAAAAATGACGAATTTGGGCGCCGAATGTGCTGCATATACATTTTGGAGGAGGAGTTTTGAGGGTACTAAACATGGTAAAAATACAAAGGGTGCAGAAGAAACGCATGCCTTTCAGAAACATGCCATCCGTTTTCCGTATTATCCGTAATCGCAAGATTGCCCTTAAAGGGGCCGCTAAGAGTACATAAATGTGTGAAAGGTGTTGGAAAAGGTGGCCTATTTAGATGACCACACGTCGACTTGAGATTACCTTAAACGCCCAAAAGGCCAAACAGCCCTAAACAGAAGATGCAGTTATGTTCGTTTCACAGGACAGCATAAATGAGTATTACTCAGTGACACAAATTGTTAGTTTTACTACAAAATAAGGTCAATTTATTTCAAGTAAAACCAATATTTACCTCGACAATTTACAACTGAGTGACTGAAAGTCATGGAAAAGAAAACCATTAACTTTACCCAGAAGGTGAGGAATTTCAGTATAATAATCGGTGGTGCTGCTGCGACAACACCACCAATGTCACCGGTCTGGTAGACCGCCAGGGACGAAGTAAAGGGTGAAGAGCCACTATTGCTTGCTTGGGCTGTAGTGGTGTATTACGTCCTAAGTAATACACGTGAAGTGCTGGTGTGCTCTCCGCGTGTGTTTCCTACACACGAGACGCACGTGAATGGGTTGTGTGGTCTCTTCGTGTCGGTCTTCACACCTCCACCGTCAGGTTATCGCATCTTCAAGAAAGGGGTTATCTGCGACTAGGATAACTCATACATTTTGCATCAAAAGGTGTTAATCGTACCAAAAATCCAAACAACTAGCAATAGACGGCATTAAACAATATTGTAATGCATCCAACTAGATTAGATAGTTTAGTAAGAAGTGCTTTAGTACGTTTTACTGCGATTGCAATTCATGACCGTCTGTATGTCTGTAAACGCTCTAATTCAAAAACGCTTTGTGCTGACTTGAAATTAGGTATACAGGTACTTGGTTGGACTAGTAAAAAGCCTAATGATTTTAAGCCAAATCGGACTAACAGTACTTGAGTCACGGCCAATTAACGGTTGCATGCTATTTAAATGCGCAATATCTTTTATTTTATAAATCTATAGATTGAAGCATTGGCATCAAACTTTCTCAAGAGACTATAGTCTAAAACTGAACAGTTTTGGAGAAACAGACAAATAACGGTTACATAATTTATGAATGGGCAAAAAATATTGACTTTTTTACTTCTGAACTTTAAAAATCATTACAAACACTTGAAGCATTTCTTGATATAATACTTACGGTACTAGTTTAAAATGACCACTTGTTTAAATGTATTCAATTACAGGACAAGCTACACCAACATTTTGGATGGATTTCGTATTATCTTTGGTCAGCTAAATGTGGAAGAAAGCAACCAGAATCTCCGACTTTGTTCAACCGCAGCTTTTCAATTTGAAGGTCTAGAAGAGCTTATACTAGTTCGTCCAGTTGCTGTGAAACGACATGGCACAATTATTGCAAACTATAAATTAAAAAGTGAATAAAAAATTGAATTAGGCAAAGATGAGAATAAAATTATTGTTGAAAATGACAACTCTTAAACTACGTATAATTTGGCATGTGCACTACTTTATTTGGTAACAGGGTATAAGCTCCACAGACACAATTCTCCAGAGCAAAATAAGCTCCAAGTACATAAATCTCCACCTACAAAAGTCCCTACATACAACAATCTCTATACACAATAAGCTCCACGTATCTAAATCTCCTTACCCGAAAATTCAAAAAATGCAAATCTCCACATACAAAAGACTCCATGTACCAAAATCCCTACAAACCAATAGCATTTGTGACTGAAGAAATGATCCATCTGTTCATGACTCATTTAAGTTAGAGGACGGACAACCCTAATTAATGTGTCAAAAATTTAAACGACTCAAACATTGTGCTCTCGACCGATCTCAGCTAGTAGAACAAATATGGTTTTGAGTCAACATTACGGTTACCAAATCTAACCTCACAATTTGTGATGTGATTGGTTCGATGGTTTTTCACACTACTTGAAGTATAGTAGATACAATGTTAATGAAAATGTTTTGTTGCATTGAATCTTTATTTGTAAGCACCAACAGCACAATTGTTACTTTTTAATGTATTGATAACGGTGCATGATACTACTATAATTTATCATTGTAATTTAATGAGATCATCAAAGCAAATACTAGGATTGAATTGGAGTTGTCCATCTAGAAATAACCCTAATGAGTAATGAACTCACCAATCATTTCTTCAGTTACAAATGATAAGGCTTTGTCTAGATTTTGGTACATGTACATTTTAGAAAGTGGAGATTTTGGTGTGTGAGGATTGATGTTTGTGGAGATTTATCTAAGTGGACCTTGTTTTGCGGTGGGGATTTTTACCTGTGGTGCTTATGCCCTAAAAGCAAAGTAGGGGTAGTAAAGCCGATTAAGGGCACCAGCAGTGGAAGAAGCTGCTTTTCATCACCTCCAACGAAAGGGGTAGTAATGTCGGTTGTGCAGATGTGTGGCTCGCGAATGAAGGAGGAGGTACTATGGTGGTACTTCATGCTGTAAATGTGAGTGTTGGATTAGGTGAGCTGTTGCTTAATAAGAGGCTACTGTCGTGGATGGTTTCGTTGGGCGGACGTCAATCGGATCTAGTTGGAAGTGGATGGTGCTTGGCTAGAAGGCGATTGAGCATGTTCGGAGGTTGATGAAATCGGGTTTGTAGTGGACTGAATCTGATTGGAAGTCGATAGTCGAATCTTCTTGGTGCTTGGGCAGTGTGTGTGTACTTTTTGGCCCGTCTTACAATATTGATCGTAAAATAATCAAGAAGCTATATTTAAGCAATTAAGTTATACCAGCGTGCTCCAAATGGTGTAACCGACTCAAAAAAATTGCTAAATTTATACTTTTACGGTGCAAGTTTGTGGAAACATTCCTGAAAGTTTCCATCAAATTGTTTTATTTTAACGTTTTTATATACATACATAAGCACCAAGTACCTTACGCTATATACACACACACATTTAACATTTATAATATACAAACTTTTATAGTATAACTCATATCACATCCAAAATGAACTGCTTTGAGTGCTACTCATCTATACAAAAAAGTCAGCAGCAATTAAAGTGCTTATCATGCAGTTTCGATTACCACCGTACTTGTTTAGGCATAACTCCAGAGTATGCATCATATATTCAACAAGGATGGAAATGTACAAAATGTACAGAGGAAAACAGTGCACCGTTCTGTATATTGTGCAAAGGGGCAAAAACAACAAGAAGAAAATACCTCCAATGTCAAGGTTGTCAGCAGCAGTATCATTCTGCATGCTTTAAGGAGAACATTCGTCAACACAAATCAGACGAATTTTATTGGATATGTCCTGACTGTCAATGTAAAAAGGATGAAATATACATATCAACAACAGAATCATCAGACGAAATACCAACCGCAAAAGGTAATTTCAAAGGTATTTGTATTGGACATATAAATGCCAGAGACATAATGACCAGTATTAAAAGGACGAAGTATTTTATATACTTTACACATACCAATTTTATGTTTTGGAATATGTGAATCTTGGCTCTATGAAGATATACCTGACGAAGAGCTTTACATTCCCAACTACACATTACACAGACAAGACGGACAAAATATAAGTCTTACAAATACAGAGGAGGAGGATTATTACTATAAGTCAGAGACGACTATACTCTCCAAAAAGCAATCAGTCAAATCACATTCAATGACCGAAATACTAAATTTAAATATATCGAACCCCAAAACAAAAAACATTCACATCGTGCTGGTTTATAGGCCTCCAAAATGTTCTAAATCACATATAATGGACATGATAAAATCTCACATGAAGATTTTCAGAAACGAAGTATATTTCATCGGGGATTTTAATGCCGATATGATGAAAGATGATCCAATTGAATGAAAACTTCATAAATATATGATGGATCATCACTTTGAACAATTAATTAAATCCGCAACAAGGGTAACTGCAACATCAGCAACAATATTGGATTGCATCTTTACAAATCACCCTCAAATAAATTCATCAGATACTCAGATATCAAAGAATAATACCATCAGAAATATCAGATCATGATATAATATACACTTGCCGTAAAAAGAGCAGCGATGCGAAATGTGCAATTGGAACAATAGAAAAAAGATGTTTCAAAAACGGATATGGGAATATTGTACGGACATAAATCCAAAGTATCAAATGTTTCAAACTATACGGTCACATGAACTGAATTCGCACGCACCAAAAAAGAAAATCAAAGTAATTGCAGCCAGAAAAATCTGGCTGCAATTACTTTGAACGTACGACAATTTAAGTCGAAAAGTGTCAAATGCTCGAAAAACATTTGTTAAAAATAAAACTGATGAAAATTTTCAAAACTATAAATCTATACGAAATAAAATGAATCATCTAAAAACTAAGTTGAAGTGCAACGTGATAAAAAAAGTTGCCAAAGAAAATATCAAGGGGGGAAGTAAAACAATATGGAATCTTCTAAACACCGAGGTTGGGAGGGTAAAAACAAAATCTACACTAAATGAAATACTTGAAAATGGAGTAACAATTTACGATGAAAAGGAGAAGTTAAATGCACAATGCGGACATTTTACCCAAAATCCCACCAATATGTATTGTAATATTGAAATCCCTGAGAACACTTCACAGAGTGAATCAAATTGACAGAGAGAATAATTCATTAAATTGATATCAAGAAAATAGTATAATTTAATGCATGAATAAACTGTGAAGTAAATATGTAGTGCTGCAATACAAGTATCCTCATCGCCTTAATCTTAGGATAACCTAGAACTTCTCTGTCACATGCATGTCAAGTTAGACTTGAGCTTTTTATGTTTGTTATGTCATGAACTTTGGATATTAAAAATGGGCTAAAATTTCAGGGAGGCAATAATATAGTGGAAATGTACTCAGTCTACACTATACAGTGTCGAAAATATTTTGTCGAATTTTTTTAGTCGACTCGTTTTTATTAGTCGAATGTATACTTAGTCGACCCTGTAAAATTAGTCGAATGTGTTATCAGTCGACTCTATATTTAGTCGAATGCATAATTAGTCGACTGTGTGAAGAGTCAGAAGTGTACATTAATTATATTCATGTATTTGAAAATTTAGTCCTACGTGCTCCGTAATATGAAGATTTATCTGATGTTTTTAAATAATATGTACGCATCATAGGTCAGCTTAACAATAACAATGCACTACGTCAAGTCTCAGCATGGAATTTCGTTATGGACAAATTCACTAGAACCTTCAATTCAATCTTTTCGTAGCCCTACTGTCTCGAACGCGCTTTATACTCGCCATAACAGCCAACTTGATAACATCAAGAGTATAGAATTGTAGCGATTAATAACAACAACGTCTATTAAAATCAAAATATATTCTTGCTTTCATGTTTTTGACTTCTCTATCGACATGAAATTCAACCTATGTATGTTAGTAAATAATGCTCTGTACTTATATGTGGTGCTAAATAAAAGCATTCAATCCTTACACAGAACTAACGATAACATTTGAATTTACAAACATAAGCTAAGTTATTTTTCTATACTGCCGTAATTAGCCAAAGTGATTGAAGATGTTAACTAAAACAGAACACTATCAGCTCCAAACTTTTATTCAGTTAAATTGCCATACAATATTGAAGATAATAGTACAACCCTACTCGCTTCGAATGAATTCAGCATGGGTGCATAAGACTTTGCATAAATAAATGCAGTTTTATAAATAATGTGTATTAATGACGTTGACACATATATATATAAATGTTGCATTGGAAATCTAACCTAACCCAACAGACTCATCGGTAATAAAGCTGGGTTCGATTTTAATTTTACCAAAACCAATATAATATATTTATCGTTAAGATACTTGCGTTTGATTTTTAACCTTACCAAACCTAACCTAACCAACCTTACACTCATCATTAAGAAAGTTGGGTTCAATTTCAAACCCAACCCAAAAGTATCATCATTCAGACAGTTGGATTCGATTTTCAACCCAACAGATTCATCGTTCAGACAGTCAGGTTTGGTTATAGATAGCATGTTTAACCGTTGGCAGGCTGTGTTGATTACAAATTGTACTGATGGCAAGTTAAACCTTTACCACAATTTACCCTTTTAACATCATTGTTCGTGAGCACGTGGACTGCATCGACATCAGGAAGGTATAAATATAAAAAACCTGCTTTAATAGAGATCATACCGCCGGATCTGAGTCAAATTATTAGGATGGGCATACCTCATGGGATAACTCCCGGTCGATCTCATATTTTTTTGCTTATTGCATATCACGTGATTACCTAAGCTGGTGCACAGCCAATGGCTGAAAATATGAAACCGGGAGTCGTCTATTGAGGTTATCCGATCGGAATTGTGATAACCGTTCAGTGTTTCAAGCGGTTATGAAATTACTATGAACTTATTTCTTCGCTTTTGCCGGTTTTTGTCATCAATTCACTTTTGGCCAGGTTTGGTCATCATTTCACTTTTGGCCAGCTTTGGTCATCAATTTACTTTGGGTTGATTTTGGTCACCTTTTCCGGTTTAAGATAAGTCCAGTCGTTCCAAGTTCTTCTCCAGTCAAGGCGAGTCCACCTCTACGAGCTAACGAATCAATGGTAAGGCTATTGCAATGTCCAAGAGCGGTTTCACACAGGCAAATCAAATGGAGAGACGGATACGTCGACGCGAGATGTGTAAAAGCCTGAGTGTAGAATAAGCTGTGTGTTGAGTATGGACAAGAGCCAAACGGAGTGATGATGTTTGTTGATGTTGTATGCAACGATCAGCAGTCAGTCCAAAGTCCAGTTTGTATGCAAAGGCCAGTCGATTGATGACGTGAGTATGATGATGCTATCTCTTTCGCTAACTACAGTAAAAATACAGTAATGACTTGGTTTAGTTTGAACGAAACAACTTTATTCTAACATTCAACAGTGACATTGACATCCCAAATTTAGACTTTACGAAGATTCGAGTGAAAAATTAGTGACAAAGTGGTAGTTTTCCCAATTGCTTGCTCAAAGGAAAACTCGCATCGAGGCATTTACAACATTGCGTTTTCAAATTATAAAGGTGACAGTTTCATTGACGACTAAAACTAAATAAGCTACTACGTCCTCCGACAGTAATAATTTGATGAGGATTGTTTTTGACGACAAAAGTCTCATTCAAGTGATAGCGCTTGTTATCTGTTTGATATTGCAAATTTTTTGGATCCTGGCCCAGGTCACTTTAACCCGCATTGACATGATTTGAAATCAACCCAAAAAGAGCTTTTTATTGCACTATTCAAATTTACACTTTGACTAAGTTAAAAAATCGAGTTTTAACGTGTGGGTTGGAATAGGGGTTTGAAAATCAAATAGGGTTCATGAGCTTGACCATATGAACTTACAACATTCTAAATTTAAATTGAGTTAAATTTTCTACAACATTCTTTAACGTGTTCTGTGTTATCGTGGTGACTGAAAGGTTAGACGGACAGACAGAAAAACATCCAAGGAGCTTCGTTTTCAGCTCGGTGCAGGCCCCATGCTCACGAACAATTATGCTGTAAGGGTAATTTGTGCAAAAGGTTCAACTTGCCAACAGTACAACTTGTTACCAAATCACTTGCCATCAGTGCAACTTGCCAACTGTACAACTTGCCACCAGACGACTTGCCATCAGTACAATTTGCCATCAACACAACCTGCCAACGATTGAACATGCTATCTGTTGAAAATGGGATGACTTCACGATGTAAGTGACAAAACTTAAAATTGATGCCACTAATGAAAAATCCTAATGTCACTAATGTCATAAAAACAGTAAAATTCCAGTAAATGTTCGGTCACAGGATAACGAGCTGATTAAGTTGAAGTAAAAAATCACTAGAAAGTTCTGTTTTATTACAAAATTAAATGGCAGATTTACTATTCCCATCAAATTAAACTACTAACAAATTAATGGCTCTTGCCAGTTAAATATTTCATTATTTGCTGTTATACAGCTTGTAAGACAGGACTAAGTACAGCGAGTAAGTAGGCAGCCGCGGCAAAAGTGCGTAGCCGAGCTGCAGATGTAGAGAGAGGCTTGAAGCGTACGTCCGATACGCGTCAGGGACTTGTATAAGCAAATGCCAGGAACAGAATATCAAGTACGCGTCAGGACCTTTCGACCTAAGCTGATGTGTGATCTCCTCGTTTGACCTCCACCGCTAGGTTCCCAAACCTGGAAAAAAGGGTTATCTAAGACACACGAAGGAGTACATTTTGCGGCACATTCCCCCCTTCCACACATGCACCTGCAAGTACTGAGCAACAAAGCCGCAAAATAAATATTAGGATACTGGAGAAAAATGAAAACTTTAAATACGTTCCCCTGTTCCTAACCCACACCTATCGTCAGTAGACAGCCCAGATTTTGAAAACATCTCCGAGTGTGTAGCAAAAGAAACAACCTCCAATCTCCTCGGTGGGTCGTTTGAAAACGAAACAGAAAGTTTCACAAAAAAACACAAAATTTAACTACAGTAAACTACTAAAATTATTTTTACCTGTTCCATCAGGAATAGGCCTTGAGCCGGATGCAGGATCACTCCATTTTTCATCTTCAAACGAAAGAGTACTCCATCTCTTCCAGGAATCGCTTCAAGTATGATACCAAGTCTTGTCTCTTTACGTTGTCTCGTTCCACGACAACAACGACTCCAACTCGCAGTTGTGCACGAGCCCTGGCTTGGTGATTTCCTCGGAGGAGTTCAAGATACTCCTGTCGAAACCTGGACCGGAATGCTTCTCGCAGGTGCTGCATCTTCTACAATGCAGCTCGGCTGGATGCGGCGCCGCTCCAGCGAACAAAATCTTTCACGTTCTCCTATGTGTATGCGAAAGGGCGATCGTTGAGACGATTGTCCGACGTTTCACCAAAACGATGGTCCACCAAATTTACATTTCTTGAAAAAAATCACCTTGCTACTTGAAGCACGACATTTGACAAAAACTATTTTAAAGATACGTCGATTAACCAAATTATAAAATATATTCTTACAGAAGAAGTCTGGCCAAAAGTAGTATAAATGACTCACGACGATTAGCCAAATATTTTCTTAAATACTGATAAGTTTCAAAATGGGCCTGAATGCGTATCGTGTTTAACAAAAATACAAACTACAATTTATCCTACTACAAGCGACTTTATCACTCTGGAAGTTAAGCATTCTTTATTGTCGAAAATGTTTGTCGAATACTTTTAAGTGAATATTACTTGTGTTATATTTTCTGTTGAGAGAAATTGTTAAAGCAAACGTCAACATTTAGTTGGTCGTTGCCTTCTAAGCTAGTATTTAGCTACGTAAGCATATTCATTTGTGAAGTGCATTTAATTATACTGATATGCATGAATTTTTGTATTATGTGACTGTGACAAATGTAACATTATGTAATGAGTATGTAATGTCGTAAGGTATTTAAACTCGCGAATAAATCGAGCTTATAATCATTGCTCAAATTGACTAACTCTATAGATGCACCATTTTATTTAAACATTTTCCCTTTTTTTCCACAGCGCCATCATAGGCAGCTTGGGCTTCTGTTCAGATTCCTTTATTATATTTTTTTGTTGATTCATTTTTAACTTGTAGTTCCATGTATCATCTTTAATGTAACCGACTTGTCAACAACATTGTTTAAGATGCATTTGCGTTCGTTCAATAAATAAATAAATTAATTAATAAATCTTTACGATATATTTAAGTGGACAGGGTAAAACGTTAAATGATTTCATTGTGGTCAGAAATTAATTAATTGAACCTCAAATACTCATCAAACCCAAAGGAATATCCATTGGACACATCAACATAAGAGACAATATGTCAATGCACAAAAAGATGATTTAGCCAGTACAATATCCAATATACTGTTTCATATTTTTTGAGTCACTGAAACCTGGATGCACCCTGCAATCGCATCAGAAGAAGTAAACATACCTGGCTACAGTAGTCACAGGCTTGACAGATTGAATATAAAATCATGCAAAACAAGAGGAGGTGGACTACTGTTATATGTAATGGAAACGTATAATGTCGATATTATAGCGACATATAATTTAGATGTAGAACTACAACAAGTTAAAGTTTCCAAGCCAAACCTTCAACCAATTCTCATAGTCTTAACCTTCAAGCCAACAACTATTACTACTAAAAAATTGACTACTGTTTTAAATAAAACACAACTGAAATGCAAAACTGATGAATCATACCTTATTGGTGACAATAATATCAACCTACTAAAATATGACAATAACGTGAATTTAAACAAACAATGACTGATAATAACTTTCATGAATTAATTAAAAAACGAACACGCATTAAATGCAACTCAAACAGTTTACTAGATTGTATATTTACAAATAAGCCAACTTTAAATACATTCATTTGAGTTGTTACATGTGCACTGTGAGATCATGAGTTAGTGTACGCTGTCAAAAAAAGAGAAAACACAAAGATCTCGTCATAAATCAATTAAACTGCGGTTCTTTAAAAAATGTGAAACAAGAAGTATCGAAAATGTTCAAGGACACTCCATAGTGGAGTTTAGATTTAAGTAAAAATATTCATGATAGATAAAACTTATTTGAAAAAATTATCAAATATGTACTCAATGCGAAAATCCCTTAGAAACCGTTCGTGCTAAAGTGAATAAAAAATCATGGATAACATCTGAATATGAAAAAGCTTGTCGTCGAGTTCAAAAAGCTCGTAAACTATTTCATCGTACTCGAAATCAAAATGACTATGGAGGACAAGTCCATTAGAAATTCAACAACTCATTGGAAATTAAAACTGAAAGCCGCTGCTGTTGAAAAGTTACAAAAAAAAATTAGGGATTCCAAAGCAGTATGGCATATCATCAAAATAGAAACTGGACGACAATCTCACGCGACAATATTTCCAACATTAGTAGTTGATCGAAATAAGTGTGAAAACATGATTCACAAACTGAAAATTTTGTGCAAGCACTTCATACAAAATTTCGAAAACCAAGAATGTGACATTTTATATGATATACCGCAAGATGATGACCCTAGAACCCTTTCCAAATTCATTGTTTATTGTGAAGAAGTCTACAATGTAATACGTAATATGGACGCTCAAAAACCAACAGGAAATGATGAAATTCCTGCTAAATTCATCGGACAGAATGCAGACGTAATTTCACCACATTTAACCAAAATTATTAATGCCATCATCAAAAAAGTGTTTCCAAATAATCTAAAACAGCAATGATAGTTCCGCTGTACAAGCAAAAAGGGGTAAGAAGTTTAGTTAAAAATTATCGCACAATTTCTATTCTTCCTGTCTTTGCTAAAATAATAGAAAAAATCAAATCAGACAAACTGGTGTCGTTCTTCAAAATGACTACATCATGAATGAACAGCACAGATACAGGAATCCACTCATAGTGCTATTGCAGTGCTAACTGACGATGTGAAAAGTTTTGCAGATGAAGGGAAAAGAAGTCGAGCAATATTCATAGATTTTGTACATGCCTTCGATAAAATACAATATGCTCCTCTACTAGAAAAATACCATAGATTTGGGATACGTAACAACTTATTGTATTTTCTAAAATCGTACTTATCAGGACGGTAACTAATTGTGACAAGCAATATCCAATCACTTCCGGTCAACATGATATTGGGGACTCCACAGGACTCCAGCCTAAGTGGGATAAATGTTACCATGTATCCCAATGACATTCCAGAGAAATTAAAACAGTATAAATGTATATTTTACGCTGACGACTGTGTGCTATATGGTTCCGGTGAAAGCATTCAAGAAATACGGGAAAACCTACAGAAAGACCTGGACAACCTCGCTTCGTGGTGCTTGCAGAATGGAATGCTAATAAATATTGATAAGACTAAATGCATGGTCTTTAGAATGCCGAGAACAAAGATCATGGGAAAACTACAGATTATTATAGACGATAAAAACATTGAGCAAGTGCAAAGTTTTAAGTACCTTTGTTTAATACTGAATGAAACGTTGAATTTTGACACTCAATATCAAAATGTTAGTAAAAATATGACAAACAGACTTTTTATGCTAAATAGGTACAAAGGATACTTCACGTATAAATGGCGATAAATTTTTGTTACCTCGCTAGTACTTTCATTAGCAGAATATTGCTTACCAATATGAGGTAATATATCTGAAACTAAATGTGAGCATATAGACAAGATAATGTTAAAAGCTGCTAAACTTGTAATTATGAAAAATATTCATGTAAAAATGCCCACTATTGACATATTTGATAAAATGAATTGGCTGAATTTCAAGAACGTGTTAAAGTATACACATTAGACTTTATGTTTAAATACATACGTTGTAAATCTAGTTTTCTTGTTTTGAAAAAATTGAAAGAAGAGAAAATATAAGAGCTTCTAAACTTGAAAATGATTATGTAGTTCCAAAAATGAAGAAGGAATATGGTAAAACTTCGTTCTCTTACAGAGGCATAAGTCTTTTGAATAGCATGCCTAGCGAGATAAAAGCAACTCAAACTTATGGAAGTTTCTACACATCAATCCGGAAACATACTCTTCTACAAAGAAAATAAAGATATTTGTGGATGCTACCTTAACCAAATTTGCAAATTGTTTCATGCAAAATACTGAAGTACTGTCTTTTTGTGATCGATGTGACCTTTAAAGAAATGATGCTTTAAATGACTTTACGGCTGGCTTAACTGCCTTAAATGCATTACGCATGCTGGTAGGTGATAAGCTAAATTTTTTATGGGCACCGTCACAGAAATCAAGTGACTGCAGTCGTTTGCATGAAAATATATGACATGTATGATGTTAGCCATAGTATTTTTTGTCATTTTTACTCAAATGACACAATCATATAAACAACATGTACTCGATTCCATGTTTTGACCCGTTACCGGCCCATACCCCCCCCGTTCACTTACCCCCTCCATATACTTTACCCCCTTTGTTCACTTACTCCCCCAACCACTTACCCCCTCGGTCCATTACCCCCCTACACACTTACCCCTCCCCAGATAAAATAAAAAACAATTCATATGATATGGAAATATCTACCTTGTTAACACATATGACATACCTTTTGATAACATTTAAATTGTGCTAACAATGGAACTTGCAAACACTGCCAATTCATAGCATTACAATTTGCTAAAATCCCTGTTATTCATGAATACAACGTAATTCACGTTTTGGTATGTTTCAGCTTAGTAGTTAAATATCTAAACTAACTCTCCCCACGGTATTACTCAGCTGGTTCAAATTTAGATAC